>JASDQU010755067.1:9147-30779 GCA_032191745.1 Picea mariana | reverse complement strand
GTCTTTTGCTTGGTATCTTTGGTCTTGGAAGTGAGGCGCAACTCTTATTGGAGGATTCTTCTTGGCATTTATGGTGTTTCTCTCATGGAAGGTTTACAACTAGGGTTTGATTAAGCATTCTTCATGATTTGTAAGTGAATTTTTCATGCAAAACTTCTTAAATGAATGGTTGTAGTTTTAATTTCTTACATTTGCTATATCATTGCTATTATATTGCTAAATCTTGAAACCCTAGGTAGCAAGCACACTAGTAGGTCATTGCTATATGTCCCCATGCTTGAGAAACTTGTTTTAGCCATTGATAAAGGAAGATATAGCCTAGCCGTTGCTACACTTATCTCTCTTTTTCTGAGTTAGCATTAAAGTAGAGGTTGAATAGAGGAGACGTCCTAGGCCTAGTTAATTCTACACCTAGGGTTTTAACCTTCTAGGGTTTGAAGAGCCTTGCTCCTGCAACACTTTTCTCCCTTAGACTTGTACTTTAAAGCTAGCCGTTTTGCCAAGAGTATATAGAGAAAGAGGAAGGAGCATGAGGCCTTGCTCAAGCAACATCGGAATGAGCCTCCTTCCCTTAGGGTTTTGATTCTAGGGCCCTGCCATTGCAGCACCATAGAACCTAACCTTCTAGTCTTTAAATTTTAATCCTCCTGAGATTTTGCCCTTGCTTTTGACTCCATATTACCCTAAGGCACTGGTATTCTTTCCAACGTAGAGCTTGTTGTGCGAATTCATCTTTCAAACTTTCATATTTTGAAACCCTAACTAACCCTAACACCACTAACTAGGGTTGACGTCATACTTGACGCAGCAAAACCTCTAACTCAGCAATAAATGATGACGTTATGCCTTTATTGAACTTTTTTTGATAGAAAATACTGTTGGCTTGGTCATCTTGTGATAGACATTGATAAATTGATTATTTTCATTGGCTAATTAGCAAAACGTTGACCTTCTTTGTCTGTTATACTAACCCTAAAGGAAGCTGACGTCATTCCTAGGATATTGACACAACAATCTATTGTATATGAGCAATTAATAACATTTAATGCATTGATTTAATTGAAGGATTGATCATTTTCATTAGAAGCTATATTATTCTAGTGTTTATTGACAAGTAACATTATACTGCCATTGTCATTATTACAAACATTGACTTCGTCAATATTTACTGCTGTATATGCTCATATACATTAAACTTTGATAGTCATTGATTTATGAAGTATTAACCATTATTGCATGTACTAGTTTCATTGTTGTCTTGTCTCGCAAGCAAGTGTCTTTTCTGTGGTTATTCTTTACTTGACTATCTTCTGGGCGGTAATCTGTGAAGGGGAAACTAACCTTAATCCTTTGAGCCTTTTCCTTTCAAACCCCAGATTGCCAGGGACGTCTCCCTTAGGCTTAGCCACCCTAAATAGAAAGGACCTCCCCATTGTGGTGACATTGGGTGGGGTAGGTCCCTGTTACGCCAGTTTGACCCTTATCCTCTAGTCTATGACCTAAACTACAAACTGAGCGATAATAGGACCTAGCAAACCCTACCTTTTGCAATTAGTCAGTGAAATTCCTACATCTTTGCATCTAGAAGGATTTTGAAGATTCTGTGACTGCAGTAATAACCAACCATGAGTAATATTCCCACAAAAGTAGTAGTCGAAGAAATTTATAAAAAAAATACTCTGGATCCCGCCAACATCATTGTGGGAGACATATCTCAAAATATTCCTTGTGTTATGCTAACCACATAGTGAAATAAGTGGAGAATAACACTTCCACAAAAATATTTAGTGGTCCGAAGTTTCAAACTCGCAACATGGACAACTTGGAGAACCAACAACAAACCCAACCCACTTAGTGCCAAACAATAGAAGAAAAGGTTGTTGGCATTGAGGCTACACTCCACATTATGAACAAAACAATGAAAAAGCAAGGAGAAATATTGAAAATATTAGGTGCTCGCTTGAATCTCGATATACCAAATCCAAACATTGATCCAACCAAGGAGGAATTTCCATCCCACAAAGTGTAGGATGCACACAGGTTTCAAGATTATCCCCGCCCATAGTTTCAAGATCACAATTCATGGCATCATTTTCCAAAGGCCGACATGAACGAATTTGAAGGGTCTGATCCCTCAGGGTGAGTTGCCTGAATGAAACATTAATTCTCTATCCATGGCATTACTGATGACCTACACAAACTACAAGTCGAGGTCTTATATTTGGATGTTGAACATTGGTAGTGGTTGCAATAGTATAACAAAGCTTATAAAGGCTACATTGATTGGACCCAGTTTGTGCAAGTACTTTATGCTCGTTTTAAACATGACACTCACCATGTCGGATGCCTAACAAAATTACACCAAACTAGCACCATTACGAACTATATTGTTGCCTTTGACAACATAGCAATCTGAACAAAGGGCCAAACTAATTCATTTTTTGCAGAATGTTTCATTAGTGATCTCAAGGAAGAAATTCGAGCATACTTCATGATGCAATGCCCACAAACATGGTTGGAAGCTTGTGATAGAGATAAAGAAGCTGAGATAGTGATAAATGCACAAACCAAAAGACCTTTATTCACCACTCTCCCTAACCCCCCTATGGCATCTAACCCCAACTTATCCAACTCAACCAATCTACAACCACAAATTATCTCCCGAAGAGATGGAAAAACGTCAACACCTATGTCTTTGCTATAATTGTGATGAGCGATATTTAAAAGGGGACAAATATAAGGAACATAAATTATTTCAAATGGATGTATCTACACATGACTACTTTGAGGACATTCCTGTTGAAGATACTCCTGAACCATCCTTGGAAGACACCACCCCTCCCATGGAAGAAGCCCCTTTGCATGACAAGTAGATACATTACAATAGCTTGAAATTGATTGGCTACATGAAGCACTGGAAATTGATTGTGTTGATTGACAGTGGAAACACCCACAGTTACATTCATGTTGAAGATACTCCTGAACCAACCTTGGAAGACACCAACCCTCCCATGGAAGTGTCATCGCACAAGTTGTAGGTTGGGTAAAGCCCGAACCAACCACCAATTGGCGACAACTTAGAGAGAACCTACCCACTGTCACCTTAGGTAGGTGTTCCCATCACTTTAGAGGTGAGGTAGTCACCTAAAGGGGGGAAACCCGGTGGGTGACCATAGGGGGAATTGAGATGGAAAATGATAAGTATGGATGGATGTCCCTAGAGGTCAATTCTAAATGATATAAAGAGGTTGGAAATGAGTCTTGGGAAGGGTTAAGGGTTGTCAAATGAGTTGAGTGACCTGCCGAGAGTAAAGTACATGCCCAAGACACAATGAAAACCAAGAATACTTGCAATATGTTAGTTGGAAAAGCAAGTTAAGCTTGATGTCCCTAATTGCAGCGAAAGTAAATGATATATATCAGCATATAGAAGATAATAAAGTCTGCAAAATAAATGCTAAAAGTATGATTGAATAATCCAAATACAAGCTAGTGAAAGCTATCTTAACCCAACAATGATAAAGCAATACTTTAGCACAAAAGCAAGGCTGAAAACAAAAGCTTTCTGCAGAGATATTTATCCGCCTTATGGCTGTAGCAAACCAAGATTTATAGCAGAAAAATCAGCCAATGAAAACCACCTTTAACTAGCTCAACATGTGTGCTAGGGTTAGTAGAGAGTTAGGGCAAAATTAGGGGTTAGTCCTAGGGTTAGTTTTGGAGTTATTAGGGGTTAAAGGGTTAGTTTTTATGCAGTCTTATGGCTGTATAAGTTAGTTGTAACAGCATTGAGATTTAATGGTTGAAAGGGGACGCATAAATGAGGCAAGAGAGCCAAAGGCTCAAGGAACAACTTCCAAAAGAGATAACTTCATAACTTGAAAATTTCATGTTTGCCAAGGCAGCAATTTATTTCTCCAATGCAAGAAGTAATAAGTAGTGCCTTTAATGATTGGGTTAATGGAGTCAAGAAAATAATGAGCTAGAGGTACTACCTCCTTGGGGGTGTAAATCCTCTTACTCCCCAAGGCAAGTATTTCTAGCTAGGGTTTGGACTAAGAGGGTGTATGCGCTTATACTTCTCTTAGTAAACCCTTGTTAAATCAACAACACTTGTAAGAAGCTCCTCTTGCTGTTGTTGTAGGAAGATTCTCTTACTAATGAAAATGTGAGGAATGAATGAACTAAGTGGTTTCTTATAGCAAAGGAAGGAGATTTAGGGTTTCTATTAGTTTCTAGAAATTTCTTTTTGAAATGAAAAAAAAGGAGAAAATCAATTTTATTCTCATTGGAGAATTTAGAAAAGCCAAAATTAAATTAAAAATGAATGTTTAGGGGCCCCACGGCCCCCTTATTTTTTTTGGCCTCTAAGATGCCTTAGAACGACCAAAACATCGACCACACGAGCTAGTATGATCGAAATGTCGACCGCACGGGTTGGTACGACCGGGAAACGTCGTCAGTCGTACCGTACGATGTTTCCAAATCGAGAAATGTCGTATGATACGGACAACGATGTTTCTCGACCGTACCGTACCTGTTTTGGCTCACTTCAGAGAGAGAAACAAGGGGTAGGGCGTTTCCTGCAACTTAGTTTTGGCACCATTATTGGGAAGAATTAATTAATTCTTCTTGGAAATACAAAGTTTATACTTAAACACTCTTTCATGAGCCTATATCAAAGCCTTACTTAGACTACTCACCTAGAAACTCCACCAAGGGAAAAGGCCCTTTTACCTATGTAAACTTTGATAAGCCTTGTCTAGTAAGTTGATTTGGATACTCCATAGACCCAAGTGTTCAAAACACTAATCAAATACCTAATAGAATATTTGCTAATCCTACCAAGGTCTACAAGAGGAAACCTCCTCATAATTCACTTGTAGTAAAGTCTATTTTTGGTCAAAGACTTCCTTTATCTCCAATAGGTTTACGACCATTGGTTACCAATGCCTTCAAGCATTTAGACATATCCATAATCCATGGATACCCTTGTCAATTTTCACATGAAATTCTATGTGACTAAATTTCAGATCTGAAAATTACTTCCTAGTGAGCTAACAGTAAACTCTAGCTTTTATCACTCAACAATTTTACACTGAAATTTTTTTACTGAAAAATATATGTAGCGGAAAGAAAAAAATCATAGATGAATCATCAACACACATGAGAACTTTTTTTTGGAAAAACCAACCCTCCCAATTGTCACAATTATACCAAAATTTTAGGACAACCTTGTCCTCCAATAACCAGAAAATCAAAAACCAAATCTCAACAAATCCCTGGAAATTTCCTTTGCCCACATATTTGTTGCAAACCACCTATACGAACTACTAACGTCACCTGTATAGACCTGCTCCTGCCTATAAACCCTGTACGGATGTACGCGAATGTCCTTTCTGTAGCCTGCATACATACACAACTGTGCCCACTGCAAATCGCATACATATGGGATTCACCTTCTTGCAACCCACATACATACGCGATTCACCTTCCTGCAACCCACGTACATACAAGACTGTGCACACTGAGACCTGCGTACATACACGACTAAGACCCGCATACATGTATGAAAACTGTACGGACACTTCCATATGATTTGCTCAATTTCTTCCTTCCTAGGCCAGATTTTCCAGAGTTACAAACATTCCTTTGCTGAGATAACCAAGCTCCTTGGCATAGGTACAGACTCACTTATGTAAACTCCATTATGTCTCCACACACTCTACACCATATAATGTCACAATGAACTCTCTCCTTTATATACAAGTCTTAGGGGTCAACATAGAAACCCCTCCACAGGTCAACATCAAATTAGACTTTTCTTGTGGGTGTGAAGCCCCATCACAAACCCACAAAGCCCACCACCAAACCCATGAAGCTCCAACTTCATTCCAATGGTGGTTTTCTCCAAACAAAGAGTGTAATGTGGTGCTCACGACGATTCCCACATGTCCAACACCTAGGGAACATGAGAATACATGCCTGAAGCTTCAAAAATCAATACTCCTTCTTAGAGAGGGAGGTATTCTCACCACACTCCACAATACCATGGACTAAGCTCTGTTTCTCGCACTGGATTTGCTACCACAACTTCTCTCCAATCTGGCTGATTGGCTGCTGCCTTTGTCACCGAAGAAAATCCTACTCTCCTGTCCTCCTGACTGGCTACATACTTGGTCACTGAACAAAATCCTATTGTCTGGCATGAACCCTCCCTGGAAGACACTCCGCTCCTAAAATCCTCCCGCTCCTTAGCATCCTACCTGGCCATCTCAACCCATGTCACCCTCTTGATAGTCTTGGAAGATGCCTCTCTCCCATTTGAACTTGAAGGTTGGATCCCACTAAATGATTGTCTCTCCCTCTGAGCATCCTGACTCCCTCTGAATCCACTGACTCCCTTTGAATTCATACTCCCTTTGAGTCTACACAACCTTCGAAGCTACCTTCTCCCTATCCATTGTCCTCTGCACAGTCCTAAGAGGTTGCTCCTCCCCACTAGATCCTGAAGGTTGACTCCCTCTGAGCCTGTACCACTGGTGGAGCTACCTGCTTCACCACTAGTGAAGTTACTTGCTCCTTCTATACATGTGTTGTTGGTGGGGCCACCTGCCTCACCACTAGTGGCTAACTTCTCCTCCTCTTTCGTGTCTCTGCTCCTATTGGTCACAACACACATAGGATGTCCCCTCGGCCTATGTAGGCTTCCCTCACTAACTCCAAGAATCACCCCTGATTTCAAGCGAGATCGTCTAGGCACAATCAACACCTGTCCATCTAAAAAAAAATTATGGTACTCCTTCTTCTCAATCTTTGAGACTATGAAAACACTCCTAAGTTCTGGCACCCATAACACATTCGACACCCTCAACACCTCACCTGACTCCAGTCTGAATGATACCGTACCAGATTCTTGTATTGCATGCTTGGTTCCCATACCAAGCTCCACACACAAGTCTGATCCAGTCTCTGTGAAGCTGTCAAATAACTCTCTAGCACCTGTCATATGGCAAGATGCTTCTCTATCCACCAACTGTTCCTCCTACTGGAGGTTGTACTTGAAAGGGTGGAGACCAACAAGGTTTCCCTATTAAACTTGTCTACAACCTCATCATCCTTTGAAACTGATGCATGTTGCCTTCTTCCCCTTCCTTTCTGTTGTAGACATTGTGAAGCATAGTTCCCAAAGTCATGACACTAAAAACATCTGATCTTACAAAGATCCTTCTTTTGTATCGGCTCTAGGGATGATTCTCTCTTAGGAGAAGCCCTTCTCCCAGAAGAACCTCTTCTTTCCTTCCTAGTGCGAGCTATAAGGGCCTGGTTCTCATCACTGCTACTCTTCACCATACCATCCATATCATCCCTGGAAAACACTGCATATCCCTACTCATCAATTTTTGAGGTTGAAAACACACTTCTAGCACCCATAGCACATTTTCCACTTGCAACACATCCCTTGAATCCATCCAGAATACCACTACTGCAGATCCCTGTATTACATGCCTAGTCCTCCTAGCAAGATCCTCATAGATACTTGAGTCAAACAATGTGAAGCTCATGAACAAATCTTCTACCCTTGTCATGTATCGATGTTTCCCACTATATAAGAACCATGCAATCCTCCAAGGCAAGCATTTTTCTTACCCAACTCATTATCATCCAATGAAATTCTTCCCAAGTCCATCATCCAAGTCATCCTTGGACTATAACCTAGTCTCCTCCTGGATATAATTAGTCCATAGTCTGTGAAACCCTGGCAACATCTCTTGTGCACAGATCCCTTGCAGAAATGGTTCCCAAGACTTGGGAATACGTCTCAATGTCTACACACATGCTACAACTGATCCGGTGTCCTCTCTCTGAACAGTCCTTAGTTGTAGATGGACACTTAGTCTAGTTTACTCTAGACAACTGCAACTCATCTCTGCAAGTTTCTTCATCCTCTTGGGTCAAATGCCTCGTAAACTGTCGTACCTCGACAATGTGCAACTCTCCGGCCCAATGAAGACTCTATCTCGTCAACCTAACATAAACACGAAGCCATGTCATTTGTGCAAAAGAACCTGAGCTGCACCCATCGCTACTCACCATGACAAGCCACTAGAAGTCCATCCACAGGGTTGGAAACCTGCCACACAACATACCGCTGTGATTTGAGCTCTCCACCAATCCACCAAAACTCGCAACCTGCCACACCACCGATCTACAATAGTCCACAACTCCTCGTTTGGATGGTATGCTCCATGTCTCAAACCAGAGACCATCTAACATGTTGTCACCTACAACCGTCACTATAGCTCCCTCTCAGAGCTAACTAACACTGCTAAAGCTCCCTCTCATAGTTGTCACCTGTGACCTGCCCGAAACAATAACAAGAACAACACTCTTCCAGTGTTTCAACCACAAATGTGTCTCAAGATGATCCCCTTCTCTTCAAATTCCAAGCTTTGATACCATGCCAATTTTCATACACAAATATGTGAATAATTTTTAGATCTGAAAATCGCTTCCTAGTGAGCTAACAATAAACCCTAGTTATTATCATTGAACAATTTTACAATGAAAATTATTGACTGAAAAATATATGCAGTGGAAAGAACAAGATCAAAGATGAATCATCAACACACATCAGACACAAAATTTACATTCTATAACATTATCAAATTCAGAAATTTTGAGGGAAAAACTAGCCCTCCCAATTGTCACAGTTACACCAAAATATGAGGACAACCTTGTCCTCCAATAACCAGAAAATTAGAAAACCAAACCTCAACAAATCCTTGGAAATTTCCTCTGCCCACAAATCTACTGGAGACCACATGCATGGCCTGTCGACGTCACCTGTACTATTGCTGACGTCAACCTGTATAGACTTGCTTTTGCCTAGAAACCATGTACAGATGTACGTGACTATCCTTTTTTCAACCCACGTACATACGTGATTGTGCCCACTGCAACCCATGTACATACACAATTAACCTTCTTGCAACCCGCGTACATACGTGATTCACCTTCCTGCAATCCACGTACATGTACAAAAATTGTACGGACACTTTCATACGATTCACTTATGCCAACTCACTTATGCCAACCTCATTATGTCTCCACACACTCTACA
This sequence comes from Picea mariana, assembly GCA_032191745.1. Taxonomy (NCBI): domain Eukaryota; kingdom Viridiplantae; phylum Streptophyta; class Pinopsida; order Pinales; family Pinaceae; genus Picea; species Picea mariana. The sequence continues at coordinate 21,655 of JASDQU010755067.1, read as the reverse complement.
CCATATAATATCACAATAAACTCTCTCCTTTATATACAAGTCTTAGGGGTCAACATAAAATCCCCTCCACAAGTCAACATAAAATTAGACTTTTTTGTGAGTGTGAAGCCCCAACACAAAACCACAAACCAACGAATAGTGTAATATGGTTCCCACGACGATTCCCACATGCCCAACACCTAGGGAACATGAGAATACCTTCCCGAAGCTACAATTAACAACAACCCCCATGCTATGTCTGAGAAGTTTGAGAAGTGGTTGCCCAAATTTCCTACCAATAATGTCAACTCTATTGAAGAGCATATAGATACCTTTTATGTATGTTTTCAAAATCATCCGCTTAATAATGATGATGAAGATGTAGTCATGAAACTCTTTGTTGTCTCTCTAGTAGAAAATGAAAGAAAGAGATATAATAACCTTCCTAATAAGAGTATTAAAACCTGGAAAGCATTTCATGATGCCTTTATGAAAAGGTGGGGAACAAAAAATGATGGTAAGTTGTTGTTAGTTTAATTTAATGAGATGAAAAAGAAGGAGAATGAATCAGTAAAGGAATTTGATACAATTTTTGAAAATTTAGTCAAGAAAATTCCATATAACATTAGCCCAAAGGAGGGTGTTGTCCTTCTCCAATATACAAATCCCTTTGAAGGGTAATTCGGGTTTATGCTCAGGGACAAGTCTCCAAATAGCCTTGTAGAAGCCCAAGAACATGATGCCAATATTGAGGAAAACCTCTCGGCTCATAAAGTAGACCGCTTTCATGTCCATCGTGCCAAAGTTGAGACAAAGCCTAGGACTTTGAATAATGTTGAAACTACCCAAGACCCTATGACACTCCTATCCCAAGGACTTGAGCAACTGACAACTGAATTCTTGCAAAGTCAGGATCTCCTTATGAATAAATTGACTAACCTATAGAGAGCTCAACAACAAATCCTTCCTCCTAGACCTCAATGCAACAACAATCGACAACAAAGAGGAAACCAAGGATGGAAACCTACACCCTCTAATGAGAAAAGAGACCCTAACACCCTTGCACCTACTAATGTGATTAATTAGGAAGATGTTCCTTGGCATTTCCCTTGTGATGATTCTCATTGGGAGTATGAATTCCCTAGACTTCATTATAATGGTAATAATGAGGACCATACCAATTATGAACATATGAATTAAGTTAATATATTGGACCCAAATTATACCATATGATACGGATTGGATCATTATATATTTTTTCATCTATCTCAATCCTTTATGAGTGGAAAAAATTGGAGGAATCAACTTGCAGGGCCATTTTAGTGGTAGGTCCCAGTTTGAAAAATTGGGGTCTAGAACCTTCTGGGGCCATTTTGAGGCATCAAACAACATTTTTTGGGGTTAAAAATTTCACATTGATTCTGCCTAATCCACAACTCTGGTCACGTGGAATAAATATTCAATCCATTGGGTGTAGCCTTGGGGGCAAGTATTGAGTCGGGTAGCTATAACTTGACACTCAACTCCTCTGTCTAGGCTAACTCCTAGCGAAGCCAAGGGGGGTAGTCCCTAAAAAAGAATCTAAAGCTTGAACTAAAGCTAAGCGCAATTATTGTTCTAGGAGTTTGAATTGAAATCCAAAAGTAAATACAACTATTTTGAGAGCATATATGACACATAAAGGAAATGCTTATGCTAGAGATATTAAGCAAATAAAGCACTTGAATATAAATGATATAGCTTGAAAGAAGATACAAGTGCTTGAAAGCAAATGACAATAGACAATATAATAGACTAGTGCCAATAATGTAAAAATGTTGCTGCAAGAATGTGTTGCAAGTGCTCTTGGTAAATTTTATTATTAAATGATGATTTCTTAGTGAAATGGCTTGATGTTGCAAGTCCACTTTGTGCATGCAAGATTGTAAATGTGAAACGAAAATGAAAATCTAATCTAATATTCGTTTCCTTTCACCACTATTCCCCAAATAGGTACAAGCAGGATTGCAAGGAGTTCCAATGGGGAGAGAACCTAGATCTCAAAGTTTCCCCCTGAATTTACAAGTCAATCTGCAAGTAGGATCTCATATCAATAAATAGTAAGAGAATGGTTTTCCCTATTAACACTAATCCACATTGACTAGTTTTGTTTTTGATAGTACCAAGGATCGAGCAAAGCTCACAATGGGCTAGAGCATACTAAGGCTGATGAGGGGAAGGTTTATTGCTTTTCGAAATTGAAATAACTGAAAGGAAATACAAAATTTGAAATCTAAACTAACTTTTGACCACCTATTCAACTAGGGGGTCAAATCCATGTACCATGAAGATATACATCATTAGATGCTACCAAGTCAGAGACTTCCTGGTTCTACAAGGAATTTTTGGCCTTCAGCATGTATTTTTGTAATTGGAATTTCCGCTCCCCTGCGTAGGATAATAATGTAATAGGTCTGCATGGATCATAGTTAGGTCAGTTACCTTAGGTTTTATTCATTAGGAGAGTTCCTTTCACTGAGTGTTTTTTTCCTCGGGTTATTAATTTGGCCTAACTAGTCTTATTAATTTCCCTTGAGTTTTTCACTCCCACAAATAATTCCTCCAAAGTGGTGAAAGACGTTCTAATGGTGTCATCCTTTGGTAGCTAGTGTTTAGAAATGATGTAAATGACCATGTAAGACATCTATAGAAGTTTTGCGGAATTTCGTCGAGTCTAGATAGTTTTTTTTTAATTAAGTAAATTTGCCTAAGGTTGGGTAATTTAATTAATTAAATTTAATTAAATTTTGATAAATAATGTAAAAACTAGGTCCTTGGAATTTTGCTAGGGGTATTTGTGCCCAAAAAAAATGGAATGAGACTCCCTACACCCTTGGGCCAATTTTCATCTCAGTCGGAGAACTTTTGATAGGTGTTTGTCCATAGGGAGTCCAAGTCAGTCAAAACAACAATTTTAATTGCTAATCATGACATAGTATAAGAAAGAGCTTTGGAGGACCTTGGTGTATATGAGATTTTGTCTTGGTTGCACTTGGATTGGAGGTGATATTGTTTCTTATAGATTTTATTTGAGATATAGAGTAGATATGTAAGCAAACTAGTTTGTTGGATAGATTTGCAATAGTGTAGTTGTAGATCTATTTGAGTAGGATATTAGGTAGTGCAAATTAGTTTGTATTGTCTATTTATCTCACCCATTTGTTTGCTCTTATCTCACATTTGTCTCATAAGTTGCAGGTTGCTTCAAGGGTTTGCAAGGTTGGCTTCAAGTTGGAAGTCTTCTTTCATAACCTATCTTAAAGTCCTCTTTTTCTTAGTTCTTTTTTCTGTTCATACATATTCAGTTTTTGGTTTGCTAACACTCTAGGATAGGTCAATATATCAATCTACTTTGCTGAAATTTTTATGCAGAAAATTTCTGTGTAAAAACAAAAATTTTCTTGACTTTTTGTGTGTTTTGCAGCATTTCCAGCAAGCAATAACTTGTTATTTTTTGTAGGTTCTCACCAGATCAAGGGGAAGTGCTGTCAATTTTCAGCCACAAAACACACAAAGGACCCTTCCCTTGATTGGGTAACAACACCCAAAACTTTCTCTCTCGTTTCTAGCATTGTAGCAAACCAAAAGGGGTCCCCAAGTGGCTTGCATTCCTCTTTTTAAATTTCTATTATTGTAAATCATATTAGTGCCTACATCTTGGTGTGAGTTTGGAAAATCCAACCCCCAAAATCGTAAGGCTAGGATCTCTTTTAAATTTATGCATTTTTATTCTTTTGCCCCACTTGTCATTAGGACAAAGTTGTGTGGCTAGGTTACTCTAGTTTAGTTTATTTATTTTCCAACCCCCTTTGGCACAAAATAGGAAGACTTGTCTCCACCTTTTTCCATTGTGACTAGTTTGTATTTGATTTTTCATTTCAAGCTTTTACATTCTTTAGTTGCCTACACCTTGGATGTGAAGTTGGCATATCCAACCCCCAAAATCGTATGGCTAGCTTAGTTATTTACTTCTAATGTGTTTATGATTAATGGATTAAAATCATCTAATGTAGATCTCACACCACTAATGCTAGCTTAAGCCCATGGAGGCATAGGTTTAATCTCATGTTTTAAGTTCCTTTACTTTGCAATTTTTATTTCTCAAGCATTTATCTTATTGCAAATATCATGGGCATGTTGTGATGGTTTAAGGCAACTTAACTTCCTTTTCTTGCAATCTATTTTCAAGTTCCTTTTCATGCTTTTCAAGTAATATCTTATGGTCTAGAACTTCATTTCTTGCAAGTTGTAAATTTCAGTTTTGGCACTATTACTCATTTTTTGGCAAGCAATATCTTTCCCTAACACACATTTCAACTCAAATTAACTTAGTCCATAGGCATAAAATCAACTAGACTTAATAGGGCACCTCTACTGACCCAACTTTGCCATTTAAATGATGACTAGAGGAAGCAACAGAAGGTGATAGGCCCGGGACGGTCTCATGGCGCTCAATGTCCTTTCCGGGAGTACTCTTTTCCCTTAGGTTGACCTGTGGAGCTAGGGTAGGCCTTGTTGCCATACTTCTTGAGCACCCAACAACTACTTGGTACAAGTGGGGGGAGTATTGGGTTGACACTTAGCTATGATTTAATCTTAACTTAACAACTTAATCAAATCCTTAATCCACTCTACAACTTTGGGCATCAACTTGGTACATCATTTGTGGTTGGCACTTAACTAATCTTGCAAGCAACTTTCATTTCATATTTAAATTTGTGCAAGTTAAGCGTATGTGTTGTGGATTAATATATAAGTAGTCTTAGTTGTGCCTTTGAAGTTTTTCCTTTAAGCATTTCTTTTTCTGTTAAGTGGTGTGTTCATATATGTGGTTTGGTCCCTCAAGAAGTTGTTCATCCTTTGGAGGCACTCCCTTTTTGGACCTTGTGTGATCTTGTTTTCCATTGAAAACAGTCACAATAGAGTAGTGCATCCCTTTGGGAGACACTCTATTGTTGAGCATGCTAGGCTTGATGTGTTGATGAATGTTTTCCTTTGAACATCTTTAATTTCCTTCACATACAAGCAATTTAGTTAATATCTTTGTATCCATTGTATCCTTGTTTAGTAGAACTTTGGTGTAACGTTTAGATATTTTTTTGTATCTTTGTATTTAGTTGTGATACTTGTTCCTAACCTTGTTGTGATATAATAGTAATCTTTGTAATCTTTGTAATTTTGTGTAATCTAAACACCTCACAGTTTAGTTGACCCCTTGCCCAATCTTAGGCACTAGTCTTAGTTGTCCTAGGAAAAGGTTTGATTGTCATATTGAATTGTTGCACATTTGCATTGCTACCTTTGCATCATAGGCTAGTTATTTCCCCCTAAACTTTTAACTAATTAAAACCAACTCCTAGAACTCAAACGTTAATCTCATCTAGTAACTAGGGTCTACCCCCCTTGGCTTCCCTAGGAGTAAGCCTAGATGGAAGAGGTTCAAGTCAAAGTGACAGTGTGGGCTTTTGAACCTAGGCATTGTGCCTCTAAGGACACACTAAGTGAGAAAGACTTAGCTCACATTTTCAAGTGCGTATAAGGATGGCAACATCTTTGGTGTTGTTTATGGGGATAACTCTTTTATCCTTGTCTAAACAACTTAACTTATTTTGTTAAGAACTAAACAATAAACCTTAGTCCCTATAATTTTTTTGAACTTGCATTGGTTGATTTTGTTTGCTTCCTTTCCAAGTGGCGAATCCATTGAACAAATCTATCAAGTATACTACTAGGAGCACTTCACAAGGAGTGGTTTATTCTTTTCCTGAACCTGAAAAGGTTTATAGAAGGAGGCTAAATCACCTTGCCCCTAGAAGGCTACTTGAAAGTCTTGGAGAAGAAGCACTCATTGATATCCAATACTTGTTTCAAACTAATAAACAACAAACTATTAATACTCCCAGTAATAATCCTAACATAATCATGAGTGCCTTTTTGAGGCCTTTGAATTTTGCAGCCATCCAAGGAGCTCCTCACGCCATCCCATATAAAGCCATAGAGAAGCTTCCTTGCTTTCAAGGAAATAATGCAATCAGTGCACATTCACACATCCTCAACTTTAATCTATGTGTCTTGAAGTATTTTAGGGATCATGATGAAGAGGATGTGAAAATGACTTTATTTGTGTATTAACTAGAAGGAGATGTTGCTGAATGGTTTATTGAATTTGATCCAGACAAGTTTAGCACCCTTGATGAAATATTGGAAGAATTTAGGAAAAGATGGGGTGACCAAAAGGAAAACATATTCGAGTTAGCTGCCCTTACTTCTAGTCATAAAAAAGAAAATGAGACTGTGGAAGATTTTAACACTAAGTTTAATAACTTGGTGAAGAATATCCATGCTGACATAAATCCTTCAAAAGCTGCAATCTTGATTTATTATATGGAAGCATTTGAAGGAGAAATCAGGTATTCCTTAAGGGATAAGGATCCTCAAGATCTAAAGATAGTACAAGCTTTAGTTATAAAAATTGATAAGAATATGCAAGATGCTAGGAAATCCAATATTCCTGGTTTTACAAGAGGTTCTTCTTCAAAGATGAATGAAGAAAAGAAGAATAAGGTTGAAGGTCAAGAGTCATCAAGTGATGGAATTAAAGAATTGACCCAACTAATTAAGAAAATGGAAATAAACCATGCCAATCAAATCAATGCTTTGCAAAATAGGTTGATTACTATGGAGAGATCTCAAAATAATAGACAACATCATAAGCCAAATGACAAATGGCTAAAGAGACCTCCTCCACATGATCAAAGGCCACCTAATCCTTTTGAATCCACCGACTTGGTAGATCATCAAGCCATACCTTATTGTAGGCCTTGTGGTGAATTTCATGAGGAAATAACTTGTCCAGTTTTTCTTGAGGGTTGTTATGATGATGATTATGGAAATCAAGGAAATGAACAAGTCAGCATGTGTGGTAGCAGATATAATGTTGACATGTATGATTGGGATGGATTTTTCTGAACAAGAGAGTAGTGCAAGCTACATGAAAAATGTTGTTGTTAAGGCAATAGAAAAATTTGGGCCTAAGCCCACACCCCAACAGATTTCAAAAATGGATAAGTATAGAGGCATTACATACCAAAGGAATGGAAATAGAGGTCAAAATAAAGGTCAAACTAGTGTTCCCAATGTATCTCCAACTCCTCCTAAGTCAAATGTGCATGTTAACTCAGATTTGAATATTGACTTAGGTGGTTGGTTAAGCAATGCACAAATGTTGGTTCCAGTTTCAGAACTTATGAAGATACCTTCTCAAAGGGAGAAATTTCTTAAAGCCATAGAAGATCCTCCTCAGAGTTTTGTTTATAGGCAACCAACAGTGGCTTACCAAGACACACCATTTATTTTGCAAAATTGGGATAGGGGGAATGAGAAGAATCAACCTTTCTACCTTTCTTTGCTTGTGAATGACAAAGTATTACACAATTGCATGCTATACTTAGGGGAAAGTTCAAATGTTATGAATAAGAAGGTAATGGAGCAGTTAAACTTAAGGATATATAGACCTTACCATAACATTTGTGCCATGGACAGTAAAGTGATTAAAGTGCATGGGTTGATTAAAGGTTTACAAGTACACTTGGCAGTTTTTCCAGACATCATGTTTGAAATGGATATTGTTGTGATTGATGTTCCTGATGCTTGGGGAATGTTGCTTTCTAGAAAAGCAACTGCAGATTTGGATGGTAATCTACAAATGGATCTAACTTATGCCACCATCCCTACCCCAGATGGAAATACCTTTAAGTTGAATAGAGAGTTCGAAAGGAGGTATCATGTTGAAGATCCCAAGAATCCTAAGAATGAATTGAAGTATAGAGAGGATGAGATTGGTAATTATGTTATTTTATCTAACTTTATTGTGCCTTTAGAGGAAGAAATTCAATATGATAGAGTTGATAAAGTATGGTATATGAATTTTGATGGTGCCTTTTTCTAGATCAAGAAAGGGTGTTGGTATAGTGTTTCAAGCTCCAAATGGTAAAAATTAAAATATTTAATTTTGCTTATAGATTGGAGTTTGATGCAACTAATAATGTGGCTGAGTATGAGGCCTTGCTGCTTGGTTTGGAGATTTACAAAGATATGGGTGTCAAATATTTGAATATCAAGGGGGACTCAGATTTGGTCATACAACAACTCAAGAATAATTTTGTTTGCAAGTCAGAAAGATTAAAAAGGTATATGAATGCAATTTGGGACTCCATTGGTGATCTTGATGCTTTAAACCTTATTGTTATTCCCAGGGAACAAAATTCTAAGGTTGATGAACTTGCAGTAGTTGTTTCTACACTTCAACTTTTAGATGATTTGATTGAGGAAAATATTTCTGTGGAAGTAATCTTTAGACCCTCAGTTCTAGATAACATGGATCATTGGCAATTTTTTATGGATGATAAACAGGTTATTAAATTCTTGACTCATATGCATGAGTTTTCTGATTTTGATGTCAATGAAAAAGAGGAGGGTTGCAACTATACTGAAGATGACAATAAGTTAAATCAAGTTCCTAGGCACATTGTTGCCCAAGAGAAAAACTTTGATAGACAAGATGGTCACAAACGAAAAGAAGAGTCAAAAGAAAAACTATGTGATCACTTGGAGGTCAACATTGGAAGTGATAAAGAGCCTAGGATGATAAAGGTAGGCAAAACTACCCCTATAGAAGAAAGGAAAGAAATTGTCAAATTATTAAAGGAATATAGGGATGTTTTGGCTTTCAGTTATGATAAACTCAAGGTCTATAGGGAGGATGTAATTCAGCGTGTGATTCCTTTGAAGGAAGAAACTAAGCCCTTTAGACAGAAATTGAGACAAATGAACCCCAAGCTAGCTCCTTTGGTCCAACAGGAGTTACAAAAAATGCTAGAAGCAGGAATCATAGCCCAAACAAGACATTCTTCATGGTATTCAAATTTGGTTGTTGCTAGGAAGAAGAATAGGAAGATTAGGCTATGTATTGATTTCAGAAATTTGAATATTGCATGCACAAAAGTCCACTATCCCCTTCCCAAGATGGAAACTTTGCTACAAAGGGTAACAGGATTAGGAATGATTTCCATACTTGATGGTTTTTCAGGTTATAATAAGATAAGACTTAAGGAGGAAGATAGGCATAAGACTACTTTTACTATTCCATGGGGAACCTTTGAATATTTAAGAATGCCATTTGGTTTATCAAATGTTGGAGCTACTTTTCAGAGAGCTATGGATTATGCCTTAAATAGATTATTTGGAAAATTAATTGAAATATATCAGGATGATTTGACAGTTTTTTCTAAGGATGGGAAAACTCACATTGGTCACCTTAAACAAGTTTTTGAAAGATGCAGAGAGTTTTGAATTTCTCTAAATCCTTCTAAGTTTGTCTTTGGGGTGACAGAGGGTAAACTCTTGGGCCACATAATGTCAAAATATGGGGTCAAGTTAGACCCAGAGAGAGTTGAAGCAATTGGGAAGGTACCCTTGCCTATTTCAAAGAAATCTCTCCAATCCTTCTTGGGCCAAACCTATTTTGTTCATAGGTTCATTCCTAATTATGCTGAAATTGTGAAACCTATATATAAGTTGCTTAAGAAGAATGTTAAGTTTGAACGGAATGATGAAAGTAAGAAGGCTTTTCAGGATATTAAAACTGCCATATCTGAAGCTCCCGTCCTTATTAGCCCAGATTATACTAAGGACTTTCAAATTTTCTCTTTTGCTTCTAAAGATACTACTGCTGGTGTAATGCTTCAGAAAAATGATCAAGGCCATGATCAACCCATTGCATATATGAGTAGGGCCTTGCAAAATTCATAATTAAAGTATCCCATGTTTGAGAAATAAGCATATGCCTTGGTGAAGTCACTTAAACACTTTAGGGTCTTCATTGGATATTCTAAGGTGATTGATTATGTGCCTAGTTCAGCAGTTAAGGATGTTTTATCCAAGTTAGAAGGATTAGGCTCAAGGGGTAGATGGATTGCTAAAATCCAAGAGTATGATTTGGAAATCAAACCCACCAAATTGATTAAGGGTCAAGGTTTAGCAAAAATGTTGACTGAAGGTAATGAGAAGGCCTTGGGTATGGTTTGCCAAAATGATAATCAAGAGTTCCCTCCTAATTTATTAAAGCTTGAACAAGTAGAATGGTATGTAGATATTATCTTCTATCTTAAGAATCTTACTTGTCCAAGTCATCTAGTGGGTCACAAGAAAAGGGATCTAAGGTTGAAATCTTTTAAGTATGTCCTTACTAGAGATGGATTAGGATGGAAGAATCCTAATGGAGTTATCCTTAGATGTGTGGATGTTGTTGAATCAAAGAAACTAGTGGATGAATTCCATGGTGGATTTTGTGGTGGACATTTTGTTGCTAAAACTACTATACACAAAAACCTTAGAGTAGGATATTATTGGCCCACAATCTTTTCAAATGTTCATCAATTTGTTAGAAAATGTGAGCCTTGTCATCTTTTCACATGAAAGCAAAAGTTAGCATCTCTCCCTTTGCAACCAGTTGTGGTTGAAGCACCTTTTCAGCAGTGGGGTTTGGACTTCATTGGAAAGTTCAAGGATAATTCAAGTAATTGGTATTCATGGGTTATTACAGCTACATATTAATTTACTAAGTGGGTTGAAGCCATTCCCACCAAGTCAGAAACTGAAAGGGTTGTGATGGATTTCCTTGAAGATAGAATTATTACTAGATTTGGGGTGCCTTTAAAAATAGTGACAGATAATGCTAAGGCTTTTTGTTCAGCTGAAATGTCTTTATTTTGTTTTAAGTATGGTATTATCTTATCACATGCATCAGATTACTATCCCCAAGGAAATGGTCAAGCAGAATCAATTAATAAGAATTTAGTGACCATAGTTAAGAAAATAGTTGGAGCAAACAAGAAATCTTGGGATAGTAAGATTAAGCATGCATTATGGGCTGAAAGAATTAGTAAGAAAGCAACAATAGGGAAAATTCCTTTTGAGTTAGTGTATGGTTTGGCGGCTAAGTTGCCAATGCACCTTAGACTTCCTACTTATGGGTCAGTTGAGGATCTTTCCACATAATAGGATGCAGTTCAGAACAAGGTTAATCAAATTATAGAGTTAGATGAAAACAAAAGAAAGGATTATGATCAAAATTGCAGAAACCAGAGTAAGGTTAAGAAATCTTTCGACTAGTCAGCTAGGTAGAGGGACTTCATTATTGGGGATACAGTTTTTTTATGGGATAAAGGAAGAGAGAAACCGGGAAAACATGGCAAGTTTGATAGTTTGTGGTTGGGTCCATATGTGATCCGAGAAATAGAAGGGCCTGTTATCGCACGGTTTGTAGGAGAGGTCTAAGGAGTTTGAGTCAAGGCTTAAAACCGGCGTAATAGGAGCTTCCCCACCCACTGTCACCTCGATGGGGGGCTCTTTCTATTTAGGAGGGCTAATCCAAGGGAGACGTCCCCAAGCAATCTGTGTTAATGAAAGGCTAAAGGGTAATGGACCAAGTCAAAGAAGTTCCCTTTCACAGATTGCTGCCCAAGATGAGATAGTCAAAGAGAACAATCCACTGATGATGCACCTGTTTGCGAGACAAGACAAATACAACTAGAATATGTGCTTGCAGTGGGTTAGTACTTCATAAGCTTTAAAGACTATCTTCAAATATATATGAGCAAATGATCAAATGCTATTATTGACGAAGTCAATGATGGCTTAAACAAAGACAAATGGCTTAGGTCACTTCTTCAATAAAGCATAAGAGATAACAGCACCCAACGTTCACAATTTATCTCAATTATATCATAATGCAATATAGATCTGCTCAATATATAATGTTGCTGCGTCACCTATACTGTTGCTGCTATGTATATGACGTCAGCCTTATCAACAAGTCGATTTGAAAGGGAAAGAGCACAACGTTTTACCAAACAAGCTTACAAATGTAATCAATAGCTCAAAACCAATCAAAAGAAGGTGACAAAGTCAAAACGTTGAGGTCAAAACAAGAGATTAAACAATGTATGACGTCACCTATATAAGACTTGTTGCAGTTTTAGGGTTAGCTAGCCAAGGAGTGACGTTTTGACAAATCCAACCAGCAAAAATGCAATAAAACTCCACGGCTATGAAGAGATAACAGGGCCGCACCTTTCTATCCAAGCAAAAGTTTAAATAGGGCCAAACGTTATCAGCTTTAGGTTAGTTCAAAAACTAGCTAGGGTTAGACTCTAGGTTAGTTAGGGTTTCAATTTAAAGATAGTTTGAAAGAATTTAAGGCATAACAAGCTCAAGAAAGAGTTTCTAGACTAGTGCCTTGGGTTAATGGAGTCAAAAGGAGATGAGACTAATGGTTTAGGAGAGACTTAAACTCAAGGACAAGAGAGTTAGGGTTTGATGGTGTTGCTATGGCAAGGCCACAAACCCTAAACCCTAAGAAGGAAAGACTTACCTAGGTGTAGCTAAGGCTAGGCCTAGAGCTTGCTCTTCTCTCCTTAAGACTTGTTTG
>JASDQU010755066.1:46053-71473 GCA_032191745.1 Picea mariana | reverse complement strand
TTATTCTATAAACAATGAAGTTATGAAGTTATGAACTTAAGAACATCATATGACAATTTACCTTTGAAGTTAATGATTGATGTTATGATGCTTTAATGATTGATGTTATGATGCTTTTATGATCGATGTTATAACTTATGATGCTTTAATGTTGAGTCCCACATATGTTTATGATTGATGTTATATGTGTAATATGTAGGATGTACTAAATGGTTGATGCTTTAATGATCATCGATTCATCACTAATCAATTAGTTAAATGATCTTATATCTATGTTTTTTGCAATTGATTCAACATTCTGCATGTTTTATATATATATATATATGCATCAAAATATATATTTTTTATGTATTATATAAAAAACGCTCCCGCTCCCGAAGATTTTTGAAAATCTACGCTTCTCGCTCCCTCTCCCCGCTCCCAACAGCCTTGGTCTGGACATCCCTTGGCCACATCACCTCATCTACATGGCTTGGATGAAACCCCTTGGAAACTTTCCTTTCCTTATGGATACTAGCCCAATAGGGTGTCTTGTCTTCTTTTCTCAACCTTGTATTGTAGGTTTTTGTAATGTCTTTGAGCTATTGAATGATATATCAGGGTTTTTATGCATATGTTTGATAATATTAATGATGAAATGTGATTAACATTGCTATGATCCCTGTGACTAATGAGCCCATGGAGGGCGTAATTTTTGATGTGCAGGACCATGCCCGACGGACAGGTACCATTTGGACCGGTACACATGGGGAGATGATTAGTTTGGACCTCCATGGGGTTGAAGAGCCCATCAAATGGTTGTTGAGACCCCGTCAGAGGGGCAGAGACAGGACAGTGTTTGATCGAGATTTTGCACCAGAGAAGAAGAGGACATTTCACCAGAGGCACTTTGGCAGAGCCCGACCTAGGGGGAATGACCCCTTTTCAGTGGAACGTTGGCCTTGGAAGGCTCAGAGCGTCCCCATCCTTACCATGATGTCATCCAGCTTCATGGTCATTCTTGGAGGCAAACTGGGCAGTAGTGCCACGTGTGGCATGTTGGAGAAGCCCCTAGGGGGCTAACGTTTTGCTCTTGGATGTCTCATTTGCCTTAAAAGGGGCTTTTACCTTTATTACAGCTCAGTTAGGGTTTTAATTTGACATTTTAATGTAAAAGCAGTATGATTTTAGTTTAAATCCTTGTCGGCTAATTTTTATAACCTAAAATTAATTAAAGGTCATTGATACAGTATATATTGAGGTGTTTTATCCTCATTTTGACATAACACAACACTCACTCTCCTAGTGAGATCTGATTTTTGCGCCCTACTTGGGTATTTCTTCTATTTAAGTGAGGCGCACTTGTTGAAGGAGGGCATTTCTTGGCATTTTTGGCATTTCTCTTGAAAGAAGGTTTACAACTAGGGTTTGCAATGCTATTTCATGGTGATATGTAAGTGTTTTTTCTGCAAAACTTCTTGATTGAATGGTTGTAGTCTTATATTCTTGCATTTATTTATAAACTTTGCTGATTTAAAAACCCTAGGGGACAAACACACAAGTAGGTCGTTGTCTCATGTCCCCTAAAAAAGAAATTTTCAGCCATTGAAGAAGGAAGGAAGAGCCTAGCCATTGCTACACTCTTATTGCTTCTTCCCCTTGTGCTAGCCGTACCTTTAAAAGTCAAGAAGGAGGAGACGTCCCAGGCCTAGGTTATCCACACCTAGGGTCGTCCTGCTTCTAGGGTTTGGTGATAGGGCCTTGCTTTAGCAACACTCTCCCTCACCACACTCTCGTGTCTTGATTTATCTTTTATGCTAGCCGTTTTGCCAAGTTAAACCTAAGGAAGGAGGAAAGAGCACGAGGCCTTGCTTAAGCAACACCAGAGTGAACCTCTTTCCCCTAGGGTTTTGTTTCTGGGGCCCTGCCATTGCAGCACTTCAGAACCCTTCCCTCTAGTCCTTAGCCTTTTTCCTTCAACCTTTGTGTCCTCCCTTGATTTGACTCCATTTACCCTTAGGCACTGATCTCAGGCCTCCAACGTTGAAGTGATAGTGGTCAAACAAACTTTCAAACTCTTATACACTGAAACCCTAACTAACTACTAACCCTAATAAGGCTGACGTCATCCTTGGTTATTCCATCTTGACGCAGCAAGTTCTCTTTATAGGCAAATTAGATGATGGTTTAAAGCATTTATTGAATAAGGGATTGATTGGACACACTGATTGCTACATCATCTTGGTATTTATTGATGAATTGATATTATTTCATTGTTGTATTAATAAACATTGATCTCGTCAATATCTATTGCTTATATATTGATATTAGATAGTTATATGAAGTACTAACCGTTTGAATCATAGCCTGCATGTATTGGTCTGTTGTTGCTTTGTTCCGGGCAGGTGTTCTCATTTGGGCCTACACTTCATTATTGGCTGTTTAGCCGGACTATCTGCTCTTGGTGGTGACCTGTGAAGAGGGAATTTCACTTTGATCTTTATACCTTGGCCCCTTCAAAACTCCAGGTTACCGGGGACGTCTCCCCTGGGCCTAACCTCCCTAAAGAGAAAGAACCTCCCCATTGTGGTGACATTGGGTGGGGTAGGTTCCCATTACGCCAGTTTGGCCTCTATCTTCTAGCCTTTTAACCTAGCTACAAATTGTGCGATAACAATATCTAGTAATGGAACCCTAAGTACTCAATCTGGACTAAGAGGCGATCTCATGTCGAATCTCACTGGAACAAGTATGTCTCAGTGACCTTGTGAAACTAGGTCATTTCTTGACAAAACAGGAGAGGGTACACTGTCTCACCAACCCACTTCCCTTTGTATCTATGGCTAGAGTATCTATAAGGCCCTTGGCGCCTCTAATCACCAAGACAAGCTAGAAGAAAGAAGTGGTCAATTCAGTGGATTTGGGCCTAGATAAGGCTTGTGAGGTCTGTAGTCTATGAGTGATAACCTCTCAAAGATAGAGAGCCAAACATATATGGTCAGAATAGAAAAAAAAGTAGCAAGGACCCTCTTGAATCTCAATATACACAGTGGACGCTCTGATAGATCTCATAATACATGGGACATCTGAAAATGAAGTGCTCCTCTATCTCGACCTCTTGTAGATTACAAAGTTGAATTATCATATCCATTTGTGGGATGTGGTGATTGGACTCAACATGTAAGTAATGAGAATAGACCCTCCATTGGTTGAGTAGGATTGCGAGGCAATGTGTGGGACACTTGAATCTCAATAGAAAGGACCCTCCTAAATCTCATATAAACAGTGGATGCTCCTTTGGATCTCCTAATATATGAGACATTTGAAAACAAAGTGCTCCTCTATCTCAGTCTCCTGTAGATGACAAACTTTACATATCCTATCCATTTGTGGGATGTGGTGATTGGACTCAACATGTAAGTAATGAGAACGTCCACTGGTTGAGTGGGATCATGAGGCAATGTAACTGGCAGTGCTTAATGTAGTCCAAATAGACAATGAGGTTGCCCATCGACTACAAAAAATGCTCATAGTAGAAGGCTATCTTAAAGGGGCTAGGGAGGGGAGATTCAAGTAACTTGAATGAACTACCAATATATGTCTTCTTTGATCCCTTTATTGATCTTCCCTTTTGAAGGTAGAAGGTGGCTAGAGGCATCAAAAGAGCATGTAAAAGGGGGAGATGGTAAATAGAGATGTTGATGGATTGAAGAAGCGAATAAGCCTTTAAGAAATAGCATTATCTTTGTCCTAGGAAATCTATAGAAGCAATATCCTCTGAGGAACAAAGGGCCAAGTATGGCTACTCCTCTATTCCAGTAAATATTCACCGAAAGTACAAATCCTATGAAGAAAGGAGACAAGCCTGAATATGCTCTCAAGGTGAAAGGGATGGGCGTCACTCAGCTTGGATAATGACCTAAGGAACTATCTATTTGCAATAGATTATACACTGGAGTATGATAGATTGGATTCTCTCCAACCATGCCCAAATGGTTATAAACTAGATCCCCAAACCTCAAAACCATAAAGAACAATGAGTTTGATGATCATGACAAATAGGTCAATCTTCAAAGGTATGTCCTAAAATTCTATAGACAAAGGCTAGCGCTCAAGTACAAAAACCGATGTGCACCCCTTATTGGCCAAGGCTGGGAAGCAAGCCTCAGGCTTAACCTAGGACTAGTAATTGGACCCCCAATAAGTATATGTTATAGCAATCTCCACCTCCACCTCTTGGAAGAAGAAGTGAAAATTGGAAAGATTGCTCTTGGTGGTATTAAAGATCATAACCTTAGCTTTGCTAAGGTTTGGTCACAAAACACTGGTGAGGGCATTAACTTGCCTTTGTAGACCTAGGACTAGTAATTGGACCCTCAATAAGTATATGTTATAGCGATCTCCACCTCCACCTCTTGGAAGAAGGAGTGAAAATCGGAAAGATTGCTCTTGGTGGTATTAAAGATCATAACCTTAGCTTTGCTAAGGTTTGGTCACAAAACATTGGTGAGGGCATTAACTTGCCTTTGTAGACCCTTAGGGGAGGATGCTAAGAGGATCACATCATCTGCAAACAAGAGTAATGCGATCAAGACATGGTGTAAGGGGAAGTTGTCATCCATATGTATGTTGATGTTCTTTTAATGTACTTCCCAAGCTCATCACTGTAGATCCCTAATAAAGTCGAGGAGAGGGGGCATCCTTGCTTGACCCCAATGGTACTTTGATGAAGTCAAAATAAATACTTGAGTTGTATGAAACTAACCTTTAATAATATCATAAAGTCTCATTATAGCAACAATAAAGGGATCAAAACTATCAATATCACGCAATCTTTGAAATGAAGAGTGTCTCGATGTACAGTCGAAAGCCTTATGTAAGTCCCCAAAATGACAAAAGACTTTTGAGAATTGTTGCCTAGCCTCTTTAATAATAGCCTAAAGTGTAAGTATGTAATCAACAAACTAGTAGTCTCTTCTAAAACCGACTTAGCCTTGGTCTTTAAGTTTACTTCTCTCCAAATGTTCAGAAAGCCACAAGTTCAAAACAATAGCATAAAGCTTGGTGAAGGTGTGCCGAATCATAATAGTCTTGTAATTATTTGGATCAGAAATGAGACTACACCCTTTGCCCCACCGACCACCTGCAAAGAAGAGGAGGCTTGGGAGGGGCACACAATCTTTTTCCAATAGTCAAGATCATAGACTTATTAGAGGTTGACCCTGCTTCAGCGACGGTTTTGGTTGGCTAGGTCTCTTGGGTTGTTGCCTCTGTTATTCTAAGAGGACTTTCAAACTACCCACCCATCATCATTACTAGCTAAAGAAGCACTCTAAGCTTGAGGCCAAGGAGAAGAATTTGCCTGAGTAGTACTATAGTTAGAGTATCCAGTTTAACCATGAGAGAACAGTCTTGAATCCTATGGTCTAGACTTTGGCACCTAAAGCGAGCATTGGGAGATTTATATACCTCACACCCTGTTTGAGCACTTTGTCACATACAATTTATGTGCACTCAAGATTACAATATGAATCTGTAAAATAAATAATATATTGACATAATATGAGAGGGTGCTTTTACAATGGAAGGTAATGGTATAAATCTGTGTTGGTGGACATTAAACATTGAGAAGTCACACGATTTATAATAAGTCGACTATTCACTATGTTAATGTACTCTATTAATTTAATGTTGGAATTTCTTGGAAATGGCTTTTAATGCAACCAAGCTTCAGCATCCTCTCCCATCTTGTTTTCACCATCAAAAGCGGGTGGCTTGATCTTCATAAACTCTTTGCTACTGGTTTTGCACACACCTTCTCCAGCTCTCTTTGCAACTGCTTTTGAACATACCTTCTCCTTTGATGTCTGTATGGAGACACTTCTGGGTTGCTCTGTAATTCTTTGGATGCATATGGCTTCCTCACTGAATGTGTTGGTGAGTAATGATGCCTTCAAACTCTGGTAGCATTTCTTGAATGCTGGGATCTTCAATGGTTTTCTCTTCTTGAATGGACTCTGCCTCCTTTCTCATACCTTGAGCCTGATCCATTCTTCATTTGCTTTTGCAAATGGTTTAAGCTCTGTAGTAACTGAGTGTTGAGCTGATTTGCTTCTCTTCAGCTTTCAACACCCTCTCATTATCAGCTTTGCAGCTCTGCACCTCCATCTTCAAACTTCTTATAGTTTCGACTATCTCTAATGACTCCATTCTCTCCATTCTCTTTCCATGCTCTTTAGACTATGTCTCTTCTATGCTGATATTCGGGCCTCTAACTTCTTCTTCATGGATGTCCGGTCTTTGTCTATCTTCCATGTCTCAGCTTCAAGAATATTCTTCAACTCTGTTCTTCATGCATGTCCGGTCTTTGTCTATCTTCCATGTCTCAGCTTCAAGAATATTCTTCAACTCTCAGCTTCAAGAATATTCTTGCTATAGCTCTGACTCTGCGGGAAGTGTGCATGACAGTAAACTGCTATAGCTCCTAATCAAGGATGCCACACAGCTGATGTAGACCATTTGGAAGATATACACACACCCCTTTGACAAAAGCTCCACCAACTGCACACCTTTCACCTTTTGGAACTCTGAATTGCAGCCAAATGTTGAGATGCAGACGCCCACATGGCTTGTAGACTCTGGCACAACGTGTAGGACCTGATACATTAATGACCTTCCCCTTTCATCTTTTTGTTTACAATTAGAGTATTCGCAATATGATAATGTAATGTCTTCGTAAGTTTTTTTAAAATTTTGTCAAAATTATGTACCGACTTTGAAGGTCAACTTCTACCTCTGACTCTCTTAGTGTTACTAGTGCTCTTGTTACAAATTTAGGTGGCATTCTGCCACCATTTGTACTAGCTTATTTTGATTGATGATATTTACCTTCACATGGCAATGGTGCAAGAAATGTTGAATGGGAAGGAATACGAAGTAGGATAGAGTACCAGAGTTGTTTATAGTGGCAACTGTTCACATAAGTCGTATTGAAGTTCCTCAGTTTCCCCTGGGACACATTACGTAGAAAGGAAAAAAGCCATGTTGAAGTTCCCAAGGCCTATAACATGGTTTATCTCAACCCACATCATGATTTGACTCTAAAAACTCTACACCTATACCTTTACACTTCGATAATGTCCCTAAACAATGGCTTTGCTCGTAACTCAAACCAGGTTGAGAACCAAAATAACAAGGAAAGATTAGTATATTAACTTGCTTAATCATAGTAGACCAACTTGTACCAAAATACTAGATTAATAATAAGACTTGCATCAGATAACGCATACTAGATTAATAATAAGACTTGCATCAGATAACGCATACTAGATTAATAATAAGACTTGCATCAGATAACGCATACTAGATTAATAATAAGACTTGCATCAGATAACGCTTAATTAATAGATGTGATCCATCCATAAGCAATAATCCAATAGAGGTCATAAGAGGAACAATAAAAGTCGAATGGTGAATAAATTGTCAACAGGGTCTGGGTTAGATGGTAAAGTAGAGGTGGTGATATTCCCACCCAAGTTCGAATAGGTGGGTAGCCTTGCCCGTGTTGTTCCATGTTGTTAGGGGCGGGAGCAAATCCACGTTTTTTGTGGAATAGAAATTCCACCTGCACCTTCTTAGCTGAAGTCCATAGTGACTATAAGAATCATAATTCAATGGTTAACAAGTTCATTGGCAGTCACTTTTCGTACGTGCTTATAATTCTACTCGAAATCTAACATGATTTATGCTGAATAATTTTGTGATCCCAATTACATTGTACTTCATTTCCTTCGTAGAATTGCATATTGAACGATACGCACAGGGAATTCCATGAACACAATATCCATAGTCGGTAACTCTAATAATCACTCAAAGGCTCGAAATACAAACCAGGCGGACGACACAGTCAAAGATTTTGGGGTCGGACTTGTTCTCCATCGGGCAGGTCGCAGTCTGCTACAAATTCGGAGTGCCTGCGAGATGAACGCTGAGACTCTTTTACTTTATAATTAAAATTACCTTGGGTAGCTCAAAGTTTTTATTCACTCCCGGTACGAAACGGATGGACAAAATGGTAAAATGAGGTCAGCGGGAAAGCAAAACAAATCTATAGGGCATTTAGCTGTACTTCGGAAAATTATAATTTATATATTATTTTTAAGATAAAGGGAAACAGGTTTAATTTTTTTTTATTTTATAAATATATATATTGTAAAAACTGACCTTCACATTATTATTTTATTTAATGTTAAAATTAAATTATTTTTTGTGTCCCTTTCCCTTATCTAGGGTTTGTTCCAATCAATGTGGGAGATGAATTGTGTGCTTAGCCTAAATATTTCTTTAAAAAAATAGATATAATTTTTAAATGAATTGTGTGCTTAGCCTAAATATTTTTTTTAAAAAATAGATTTAATTTTTATGAGTTGTGTGCTTAGTCTAAATATTTCTTTAAAAAATTAGATTTAATTTTTAAATGTGGATGTTTGGTAATGTTAAAAAAAAAAAAAAAAACTTTTCTATAAGTTGAAGGTTGTTGAATACACTTATAGAGATAGATGTGGTCACTCAACTAGTTGAAAATTTGTCTTTCTACTTATCAAATAATGAATTAAAATTATGATGAATATTAAATATTGAAGCATTGAATTTTGAAAAATGAAATATATAGAGAGGGATAATATTGCACAAGAGTTAATCACAATACTAACTCACAACATGTACAGTAACAGTAATTCAAGTAACATTGTGGCTATCTCATTTCTTTTTTTGAGAAATAATTCCTCCCACCATCTTGCACTTAAGTGAAGAATTAGGAAGTTGGTGTCTTTCATTTAAGTGAAGAATGAGGAAGTTGGTACCTTGCAAGTGTCATTCCATGGATTTCCCCATTCTTCCCCGAGTTTCCAATGGAGGGTGGTATTTGTTGTCATTCGCAATAGTGGTTGGTAACACCATAGGACTCTGTAAGATGGATCCAGTGACTTCCCTGGACATAACGCCTCAGCAAAAAGGGTCAAACCAACCAAATTATCCCTTGGGGTTGGCAACAACCCCATATTATACAACAGTATATACTATAGTTCAATGCTTATAAGAAGAAAATTGCAAAACATTGCATCTCTATCAAAGGAAAATGGCAAGCATCTTGTTGCACAACTCGTAAAATATACGAGTTTTGCAGTTTGCTTCGCATCATCCTTAATGGTCTCCTCTCCAAAACCACCTATAAAAAATTTCAAATTGAACATAAATTGTCAACATTGACTATAGAAATTTGAGTGAACAAGACCTACAAAGTATTTAGAACTGGAGAAGTTAAAATCCATTTGTACTACCATGATGCAATGACAATGCACTATCCAAAATGGAATTGTGACTGCAATTATTGATGTAATCAAAACATAAAACTGAGAACAATAAAAAGAGGAGCAAAGAAAACAATAGGGGTACCTACACAAAAAGACAAAATTCCTAACTTAATACTTAAGTTGTTTAATAATAATAATAATGTCTTTATTTCATAAAAGTCACATTTTACAAGGGTGGCATGTGTGGCGAGATCAATTATGGTCCCAATGGAAATTAGAAAATCAGTTATGCATTGGTACTTGGAAATGCAGCCAACAATGAGGCGGAGGAAATGAAAGTGCACCAAGGTTTAACATTGCTTAAGGAGCATGGGGAAGTTGTGTAATAGTGGTAGGTGATTATATTATCATCATTAGGTATTTGCACCAACAATCATCCCTTGGGATTTCTGCCTTGCTCAAATCATCTAAAAAATTAATTCACTATCCCAAGGATTTGACAAAATTGAGTTCTTCCATGTTCTAAGAACCCATAACTCTAGCATTGACTCACAAGCCAATATGGATGTAGGTTTGGTTGAAGGTATATTAAAGGTAAATGGGGGGTGCTCTATCTTCATACCCCCTCCTCAAATTTTAAGTTTGCATTATTCCAAGTATGTCATCCATCACCAAGTGTCATACCGTGCACATGAGAAAGGATGGGGAGTTATGGCTCCTGTGAGGCTCATTACACCGATATCCC
The DNA here is from genome assembly GCA_032191745.1 of Picea mariana. NCBI lineage: Eukaryota > Viridiplantae > Streptophyta > Pinopsida > Pinales > Pinaceae > Picea > Picea mariana. Next base: position 61,438 of record JASDQU010755066.1, on the reverse strand, counting down.
TCCTCATCGACATTGGAGTTTTTTGTGATATTATGTCGATGTCATTTTTAACATGTGATTTAATTATATTGGTTTTGTTCATGGGCTCATGGCCATAACCAACTACCCATTTTCTTGATCCTTCTATATTGGAGTGGAATTTTCAGTGGCTCGTTGTGAAAAAAAATGGGATGAGGGGTCATTGTCTAGTAGCTCTAGAGGTAGATCAACAAGGGAAGTGTTTAGAATTATGTTGGCAGTTCAAGGGGTTTTGTTGTGGGGAATTATTTCGATATTGCAATATCCCTGTAGTCGACACAATTCGTTGCCACTATCAAAATAAATATTGTGTTTCATGTGAGTTTGTAGAGATCAAGTGCGTGATTAAGAGGTGTGAGTATGAATTTATAGAGGTTTAGTGTGTTGTAAAAAAATTGTATCTTAAATGGAATCAATGGAAAGAATTTTGGGAGAAAAGGGCTATTGTGTAAAATAGAGTCAAGGACTAGTGTGCAATGGAGGTTGTCACCCAATTTCTAACACTTAAAGAATTGGAGCAAGAGTTCATGGCTTTCATGCATATTTAGAGGGGGGGATATTTAGCGCTAGAGACAAACTTGAGCTCTATGTACTCTCCGGTCTCATGAATCTCAACTCATCCACATATTTTTCAGGCAGTAATGCTACTCGGCCCCCCGCCCCCCCCCACCTTTTGGTCTTTGTCTCTAATGGGATTCTTCACAATATGGCTCCTCTTAAGTTAAGGATGAGGTCACAGACCTGCAACATAATTCTCATTTGGATATGGTGAAGATTGTAGGTGGAGCCTGATTTGTGGAAGAAATAGATGTGGATATGCACCCTATGGAACAAACTCCAAAAACACAAGTTATCATGGTGATAGTAGCCCCTTAAAGGATAGACTTTCAATAATTTATTGTTCTAATTATGTTTTGTCGAGTAATATTTCTATTATGTTAGTTAATTCAACAACACACCTAGCAAGTTTATAAATATAAAATATGGTTAGATAGGTTAAAGGTTTTTTTATTAAAAACAAAGTTTTCTAAAAATTAGATCGAAAAAGTGGAACATACAAGCTTAGTAATCTAAGTGTCATTTGAACCTTGAGAGCGGGAAAATGAAGTTTGAACCAGGTCTGCGAAGGCGAACCAGGCGACTATGGACATCTATCTACCTTTACCAGCTATTCACTTGACCCCTCTGCTGCCATTACCTCCATCTTCAGAGCTGGTCTATGTTCGGGTGGATAGACCTTTTGCGACTGATTATGTGGTGTCTGACTTAGCCTGTCGTTTACACTGTCCCGCACTGATCTCGAATCAGCGCCTTTTACACCTCCCTCTTTTCTCTGATAGTTTACTGTTTCTGTCCTACCCGTTTACTTCCTTACCCCTTCATCATCGCTGCACCAGTTGTTTATCTCTTCGGGATCCCAGCCTCTTTAGGGGTCGCTATCGATGTGCTGGACCTTTTGTCTTAGATCCAGTGTCCAGCACTGCCCACGGACCGGCTTCTGTTTTCTTCCGGCCGGTTCTCCCCTTTTCTAACTCTCCTTACCGAGTGGTACCGGGATCTCAGTCACCTAATTGATTTTTGCGGTGTGGCTGACACACGCCTGCTGTTTCTTTAGACAGCCACTGACCTATCTGCTACAGCCTTCCCAGGCAACCTCCTCGATCATTGTTTTTTATACTGTCTCCTCCACCTGGGAGTGTACAACTGAACGTTTAGACTTTATACTTATCCAGCTTCCGGCTAGCCTGGTTCCGCTTCTCCATCTTTCTTGTCGTTTTCCTTTTTGTCTATTGTCCAGCTTTCAGTCCTACTGTTATCCCCTCTGCCCACTGTTCTTTCCACTACCCGGAATGGCTCTATTGCACTGACCCTGCTGTCCCCCTGTAGTCTTTTTCGCCTGGCCCGATCTCCTCCTTTCCTGCCTCGTTTTTCCACTTGGGGGCCTACTACTGGCGGTACTGACCCCTCTATCATGGAGTCACTGACAAGCGACCTGATGCAGCCATCCGACGAGCTCATTTGGGAATGGATTCCCTTGCCTCCTCGCTGAAAAAGTTTCCCTCCAAGTCCACCAGATCAAACGTTCCTACTGACTCCGTCGAACCCGCTCCTCCTTCACGGACCGACACCATTGAACCGATAACCTTTCCAGCTGACCCCGACAAGACTCACCAAGATTACTCTCTACCCCCACATCCTCCTCGACTGGGACATCCTTCCATACAGGAGGCTCACTTAGATGTAAACTCCTCTCGTCGGGCTACTACAGGGCGAAAGGCGTGGAAATCCTTTAGAAGATCAAAGAGACTGATTCTTGGTGACGGTGTGGGTTTCGAAGACCTCTGCAAAATGTCTACCTGCACTCTGGTGGGTCGCTTCTCATACAAGCGGTTCAGCTCACTTTCTCTGGAGGACTGGACCAAGCTAAAGTGGCTACCTCTACTAGGTTATACTCCAGAGATACTCTACCTTAAGAAAGGCTGGATGAGCTTCCACTGCAAGTCCCCTGAGGACGCCACCCTCCTTCTCTCTTCCTTGTGGGTTGACGGAGGCAGCAGCCTCATGCTCAAACCCTGGAGGCTTGCTTTCAACCCGGACACTGAGTACTTCCAACTCAGACACCTCTGGGTGCTTCTACCCGACCTCCCCCTCCACTTCTGGAATGATGATGCTCTGACTGCCATTGCCAACACACTCGGTAAGTTTATTGCACTTGACCCACTTTCGGCAACGGGCCACTCGAGGAAACTAGGAAGAGTCTTGGTTGAGATCGACATTACCTCTGGACTGCCGAAATCTCTGGAGATCGAGTGGAGAGGCCGAATACATCTACAGAAGCTGGATTTTCTTGGAGTCCCCTTCCGCTGCAACCTTTGTCGGGAAACCGGCCACCTCCGACGCTCCTGTCCTGGTAAGTTTCCTACTGAACCCTCTGATGAATTTGACCTTCACCTTAACCCTCCTGAATACATGGAGGCTGACCCTGCTCTTGCTTATATGGACTCGCCCATACAATCGTGTACCTCTCCCCTACCAGGACAAGCTATCTCTCCGCGATCCAAGTTGAACCTGATTTGCCCCACTTTCTTTAAGTCGCTTTCAGCTGCTGAGAAGGATCTTTCTAATAGTTTTCTTTGGCTCATACCCTCTCACACTGCAAAGATTACTCCACCACTTACCGAGAGGATTTTCACACCTATCACCTCTGATCTCTCTTTGACTGCTGCTCCTAGTGTGAACCCAGACCCAAAGCCTCTCACGCCCGCCCATTGCTCCTCACCCCTGATTGCGCAACACCAGCCACCTTCCCCAATTGAACAGGATGTTCCCTTTACGATGCCCACTGATTCCAGTCAGCCTATTGATGAGGGCACTATACTACTGGCAGCGCTAAACACCTCCTTCACTTCAGTTGATCTGCCTGAAAACTGCACCCAACTGCCAATCTTTCGGGGAAAAGAACCAATCAATACAGTTGTTGGGGCGAGTACTTCCCTTGATCGACCTATTGATACAAAGGAAAAGACTATTGTTTGGTCAAGAGGCATCAACACGGAGCTCTCCCCACTCCAGACGAGAAGTTCCAGAAAGAAAAAGGAGTTATTGAGCTCCCAGCAAGCACCCACTGAACTTCACTCCCAGAACGGTAAAGCCCTTAGAGCACTGAAGGCCTTGGCACGTTCTAAGTAATGATTGTGCTTTCACTGAATATTCGGGGGATCGGAGGCCCCCTCAAGACTGCCTCCTTCCGAAGATTACTGGAGACAACGAAGCCTAATATTATCTTCCTTCAAGAGACACTCACGATGGAACAAAATGCCAGAGTTTTCCTACACAAATTTCGACCGTCTTGGTTTTCAGTGGTTGTTAGTTCTTTAGGAAACTCAGGTGGATTGATGGTAGCTTGGGACCCGACCTGCTAGAGTTGAGACCTTACCTATCAAGAGGAGGTATTCTGTTAGTAGGCCGCTCTCTAGCCACCAACCAAGAGTTGGCGTTCCTAAACGTCTATGGTCCTTGTTCGGACAAATTGGCTTTCTGGACGCACCTTGCCGTGAGTGGCCTCCTCGCTATTCCTAACCTCATACTTGGAGGTGATCTTAACTTTATTCTTTCAGCAGATGAACACTGGGGAGGTCCTTTTTTGCCAGGACCAGCTGAAGCATTCTACAAAGAGATCATTGCCTCCAATAACCTCATTGACATCCAGCCGATTCGCCTGGTCCCTACTTGGTGAAATGGGCGTGCTGGCCCTGATGCTATAGCCAGACGCCTTGACCGCTTTCTGGTCGCAGATGGCCTACTGTCATCCTTTGTTGCGTCGTCTTCTTGGGTGAAATTCCCTTACTTCTCTGACCACGCTCCCATCCTGCTCCAATTGTTACCCTCAGTTCGCAGATCGACCCCCTTCAAATTCAATCACATTTGGCTCTCCTCTGATATCTACTCAGCCATCGTTCACTCCACCTGGACAGACCCCCGATTTCTTACAGAAACCAACCCACAGAACCGATTGGTATGGAAGCTGAAAGTACTGAAATCCAAAACGATTCATTGGGACAAGGAAAAGAATAAAGAGGAAAAGGCCCGCCTACTGTTGCTGGAGATGCAAATTTCCTCCCTCATTTACAATTCTACAAGCTCGGCCTTGACGGTGGAGGAGACAGCTAGACTCCGATTGTTAGAAACACACAGGGCGTCCATCCTTCGTGATGAAGAATTCCGCTGGAGACTGCGCAGTCGAGCAAACTGGCTCCAATGTGGCGATTCCAACAGCAGCTACTTTCACAAAGTCGCGAGTTTTAATAGGAACAAAAAGACCATCTGGTCTATTGAAAGCGCGAATGATGGAATAATTCGTGGACAGAAAGATCTTTTGGCAGAGGCGGCCTCACATTTTACCCTTCAGTACAAAGCTTCAAACACCCAAAATCTTCCGAAGAAGGCCTCTACAGCTAGTCTATTCCCTCGTATGGTTTCTGCTGAGGAAGCCACTGAGTTATTTAAGCCTGTTACTCTTGCTAAACTTAAAGATATTCTGCAACAATTCAAAAAAGAGCGCAGTCCTGGGCCGGATGGCTGGACCACATAATTTTTTATCTACTATTTTGATCTCGTGGGAGTGGATCTTCTCTAGATGGTTGAGGACTCTCGCCTCAAGGGTAAGATTGTTGGTGGCCTCAATTCCACGTTCTTAGTCTTGATCCCGAAAGAGAATAACCCGCTCTCCTTTAATGACTTCCGTCCGATTGCCCTGTGCAACCTTATCTATAAGGTTATAGCCAAAGTTATCTCAAATCGGATCAAACCCTTTCTAGGTATAAGTCTTTCAGAGCGACAACTAGGCTTCCTGAAGGGCAGAAGAATCCAGGATGCCATTGGAGCTGCCCACGAATGCATTCACAGCATTAAGCAGAAAAACCAAAAAGCGTTGGTCCTGAAGCTTGATCTCAAAAAAGCATTCGATAGTATAGATTGGGAGTTCTTGAGACTTATTTTACATACAGTGGGCTTCAGGGACCTGCTCACAAATTGGATCCTAGCGTGTGTTACCAATGCCAATTTTGTTGTCTTGATAAATGGTGAAGCTTCTAGCTTTTTCAAAAGTGAGAGGGGGCTCCGATAGGGATGCCCCCTCTCTCCCTATCTCTTTATCTTGATTATGGACGGCCTCAGCCTCCTCCTAAACAAAAGTTCCACTGGTCACCACATATCCGGCATAAAGGTTTCCAAGCTTATCAAGATTTTTCTCCTAATGTTTGTTGACGATGTTCTCATCATGACGAAAGCAGATATGGTGGAATGGACTGTAATCCAGGATATTCTTCTACACTTCTGCTCGATCTTGGGTCTCTCCATTAATCATTCAAAGTCATCCGCTCACTAATGGGGACTCTCAACTTCTGAACTTCTCCGCTTCAAGGACCACTTCCCCTTCACCTTCATTGACTTAAAGGAGGGTTTCAGATATCTTGGATACCAGCTGAAGCTGGGAGCTACTCTCCCCGGTGATTGGCACTGGCTTGTGGAAAATTTTGAAAGGAAAATTGACTTCTGGTGTAACAAGTGGCTGTCCCTGGGGGGCAGATTTATCTTGATTAAAGCAGTGCTCGAAAGTCTTGCTGTGTTCTGGATGACCCTAGAGCGGATTCCAAACAAGATCACCACTATTCTACACATATTAGCCTTTAATTTTTTGTGGAATGGACGGGCTGGAAAACGCTGAATTCACCTCTGCAGCTGGGAGACTCTATCTAAACCTCGAAGAGCAGGGGGTTGGGGTCTAAAAAACCTCCTCACTTTCAACACTGCTCTTCTGGCAAGCTCATTTTGGAGAGCGGTTACTCAAGGAAGTATCTGGCATCGAATTATAGTTGATAAATATCTGGGCTCACAGCCTCTCTGTAATTGGATTCGAAAGACCTCCTTTCAGATCAAGAGGGCTTCTCCTTTCTGGAAAGGCCTGGTTGCCTCCACTCCTGTGATACTTCACTGGCTTCGTTGGAAGCCCGACTCTGGCAAGGAGATTAAAATCGGCAAGGATATGATACTCGGGCTGGAGGAGAGCTCTCTCCTTTCTCCTTCTTTGTGCGCCCATCTCAGCTCCCTTAACATCTTGACTCTCGCACAGGCCAGACTCATGAATGGTGCACACGCACTGCCGGATCACTGGTTGGGAAGCCGCGACCTGGCTCTTGGTGGACTGTGGGCGGCTGAGTGGACTTGTTTTATTGCTGCTATCAGAGGCATTGGCATTTCACTTACGATTGAACCAGACTCGTTACTGTGGGCTGGAGGGGATGCCACGGGCACCCTCACGGTTAAAAACTTGTATGCGACCCTTCAATCTCAGAGCTTCCTCAGCATTGATTCCTCTTGGTTCTTTCAGCTCTGGAAATGGACCATTCCGCTTAAAATTAAGCTCTTCCTCTGGCTCGCGGGGAAAGGAAAGATTCTTACATGGGAAGTGCTTCGCCGGCGTGGTTGGGAGGGGCCCGACATCTGCTTACTATGCCGCTGCTCATGTGAAGACGTCCAACATCTTTTGATTCATTGTGATTTTGCGAGGGGGGTCTGGTCACGACTCCTAAAGCATCTCTCTCTTCCTTACACTTGGAGCAGAGACACTATCTCTGATTGCATTCAATTGTGGATCACCCAAAAATCTCCTCCAGTCTGCCTGGCCGCACAAGTTTGTTGGCATCTATGGTTAGAGCGGAACAGAGTGACCTTTGAGAACCGGCCACCAAACCTGCTAAACGTTGTTCACAAAGTTCTGCTTTCATTTCACTGGAAACAAGCACCGGACGTTATCCATATCCACAAAGCTGTCGATTTCAAGCTGCCAGAGGGTTTTACTCTAGCTTGCTTTGACGGTGTTGCGCAATCTGGATGCTGTGGAGCTGGAGGATTCTTCAAATCCCACCATTCAAGGATCACCAAATGGTTTTTTAGTTGCGGTGTGGGCACGAACACGAAAGCAGAGCTCTTGGGGCTATGGACCACCCTCTTTCTAGCTTCTTCATGGTCTATTAAACACTTATTCGTTTTGGGAGACTCGAGAGTTGTCATCGATTGGATCAACCAAAAATCCAATCTCCGCTCTGTCCACATTGAATGTTGGAAACTAAAAACACTGGAGTTGTCCAAACTCTTCGCCAACATCAAATTTCATCACTTTCCGAGAGCCCACAACGGTGAGGCGGACGCTCTCTCTAAGAGAGCACTAAAGGATGAGGCAGGGAGACTCTCCATTTTTCATAGTGACAATGGAGTTGACAGTTCTACGACCCATCTTAGCATATTTTGAACGAGGTTGGCAGGCATTTTTGTATTTGGAATGTTTTTTATGCTACCCATTACTCACTTTTGTGATAGCTGTGAGATTTTGTATTGATCCACTGTGCCTTTATACTCACTATTGTGATGGCTGTGTATTTGTTTTGATCCACTAACCAGAGAATTTGTTTTTCTTTGTCAGCTGGTGCCTCTTTGTAAATGAATTTATACACCATATAAATTCGAGATAATTTTTTCCTGAAAAAAGGTGTGGTCACTTTCATAACTTTTTATATTATTTTGTTAATCAATTCAACCACAACCATTTTTAATACAAATATATCCATCACATTTTAAAATAGCCACATTTTACAAATATTAAAATATAATACTATAAAGATTCACTTTTAAAATATTATACAAAGTCCGTGAATATACATATAAATAGTTCACATAAATAGAATCTAATTCTCAAAACATTGTTATGGTTATGTGTACAACAAATTAAACTATTATTATAAAAGAATTTTTGGATTTAAAGTATGTCAATTAAAATTTAAAAGCAAATTTAAAAGTATTCTCAATTTAGTAAACGCACTACCCATCATTAAGAAGTTAAACGTAACTTTGAATGATAAAGATGAATGATATGTCGATAAGAACAGAGAGATGTGAGAGGGAAATAGTAATTTAATTGGTAAAAATTATTAGAATAATAATAAAATCTTTAATTTAGTTAGAATAACAAATATTAATGTATTAAATTAATAATAATAAATTATCCTTAAAATTGTTAAATTGAAACGAAAGAAGGATGTTAAAGTAATAAATAAAAAATGTTTCATATAAAAAAATAATAATATATAATTAATGTAGTTAAAAGGGAATATAGAAGGTCTTAAACATTTTCTACAAGATCATGTCTAAAATCATTGCAAACAAACTACAAAAAGGTATTTCATAAACTTATATCTCCTAACTGGGGAGGATTTTTGGCAAAAAGATAAATATGGGACAATATAGTGTTGTTGCAAGAGGCAATTCACTCAATGTAAGGCTAGAGGGGAACGAGGAATGATCATAAAGATAGATATGGTCTATGTTTTTTATTGAGTCAAACACATTTTTCTCCTCGTTGTTCTGAATAAATTTGGATTCACTCCACCTTTTATTCACTAGATCGAAGCTTGCATCAGGTATCCTTGGATCGTGCCTCTAATTAATGGACGCCCCACAAGATTTTTCAAAGCTTCAAGAGGAAACAAAAAAGGATACATGTTATCCCCTCTTCTATGTATCATAATGGCGGAGGCCTTTGGGAGACGGTTGGAACATGAGAGAAGGAATGGGAACATACCTGGACTCAAAATTATTCAAGGTGTAAAAAGGATAAACCACTCCCGGTACACTGACGACATCCTCTTTCTTGGGGGAGCCTCTTCAATCATGGTGGAGCAATTCAACTTAGTTAATAATAATAAGTGTCATCTTTATGCCTGGAACATCAGTGCTCCCTCTCTTGTTGTCATTGCAAGGATACTACAATTCCCACTAGTAGTGAATTGGAGATCCTTCAAGTACCTAGGGATTCCCATCTATATTAATTCTCTCTTTGTGGTTGGTTGGTCAATTATCCTCTCCAAAATCAAAGAAAAAATCTCTTTATGGGGGGCTCAATGGTTAAACTCTGTGGGCAGGCTCACCCTGGTGAAATATGACCTCTCGGCCCTTCCTACTTTCCAATTCTCCTCTATGCTTGCCCCAATGGGAATTAAAGGGGCATTAGAGAATTAAAGGGGCTTAGAGAATTTCTTTGTGAATGGAGGGAAATCAAACCATAAAATATTTCACTTGGTTAATTGGGAAATGGTGAGGACTCTTAAAGCTCATGGAGGTCTAGGGGTAAAGGACCCTGTCAAAAAAATTATATGCTAATTTCCATAACATTATATCATCAATCCGGGGGCGTAATCTTAGAGGTGCCAATAGCAGAGACTGGGACTAGCATGACTATATAATATATGAAAATAACATGAAACTATACTAGCTAATCACAAGAAACTTGTTCATTGGGAAATAAAAAAAGACAGTGCCATGTTGGCACAAGATACAATTGTTCACTCAAGCAATGCCCTAAGCATCATGTAATCTTGTTCCCACCTTCAAGTGAAACTATTCTTATGATGGAAAAATCAAATCAAGCATGTAAAGGAAAATTAATATATTCACACTATTGCAAATAAAGTTGTGTGTATTGGGTAGCAGAACAAAGAAGTGCTTGTTGGCCAAAGGCTTACAAAATTTCACTTAATCTTAATACCTATGTGTCAAAAAGCAATCATGTTCCTACCTTCAATGACACTATGTCTAACTATTAAAAGGGAAAACAAGAATGGGATTGATCCAACTACACACTATGCAAACAAAACTTGCAAACCTTAGAACACTTGCAGTTTATGGATATCCAATGTTTAATATTAACTAAAATCAAACACACTAGTGCAAGTCATAATCTAAAATAAGGTGCATTGCTCATATATAACAGAGTTGGATAAGGCTATTCAAGTTGCGTCATTGCATTAACAACCAAATGGAATTGGAATAGAGTGATGTGATTGTCATTGTTCATATTATAACCACAGCCAATGCCTACAGCTTCCAAAGCTTGAATATTTCAGAGGTACTTGTACTTACAAAGCAAATTATATACAACACTGCACAAAATATTATATCAAACCTCGACTTGGAGATCATGTAAGTGCTTTAAAACAAAGTTATATTAATTGCAACTCAAATCAACATTAGTTATTAAATCAAAAGAATAAAATTACTAACCCTATTGTTATAGAACAGAGCAGAGGGCCCACTCAATCTTTTGCACGCAACCTAAAATATCAGAGCAAATTATACAAACCAATTCTACCTCATAACATCAACATAACAACTTTGTATTCAAAAGTTAAAATTCAACAATACAAGAACAAAATGGTGTTGCACTCAATCCTTATTACAAAACAATATATGTGACCCCTCTCAATCTGAAGGAGCTCCTATTTATACATAAAATATCAATAAAATTGAATCCCCAAGCTTAGAATTTGTTAAAACTAATTTTACGATTTGAGGAAATTGGCTATACACAAAATCTTGTCAAACCCCTATTAGAAAATTGGGCTTCCCTCTCAAACCTTCTTGAATCTTAGAAATCAGCCTTGCATAAACCAATTTGGACATTTCTACACAAAACCCATGTTTTCGTTTTTCAAGAATCCTTTTCATTTGCCGAGGAATCACATCGGAAGTTGATTATCTGAAATTGTTTGCTAATTTTAACCATAACTTTGACCATGCACTTGGAGACTCATACGTGCGACCTGGGCATGATATGATGGGTACATAACCATATAAAAACATCCAATGTGTTTATTCTTCCATTGGACATGTGGAAGTATGAGAAACAATGATGGTGCTGCAGGAACTGCATAAGAGTCACAGGAATTGAACTAGGCAAAACCTTTATTAGTAATAATCAATTATTAATCCTCTAATCTACCAAAAACAATGGAAAAGTCATTAAATTAACAACATAATTAATTTTCAAGCTCTAATGACATTTCCATTGAAAAACATGGTAAAAGGATCAAATGACTAGGTGAAAAGGAAGAGTTAAGTGGTCAAAATGGATAAAACAGCGGTGAAAACAACGTCAAATTGGAGGCCGAACATCTCCCCATGCCTGAGTCCTTGTATTTCATCAGGCAAGCAAAACATGACACACTCTGCAATAATATATCTAATATGAATTAATGATTTTCTCCATGCATGCAAATGTATTATCCCCCTCATAATAATGAACTACATTCTCTAGCTCTGGAGTACATCATTGGCCTCTTCATCTCTTGACATGTTCATTATCTCAGTGTTGTAAAGTTGTTGAGTTATCTTCTGGTAGAAATTGACTATTACTGCATGCCTCACCTTCATTCCCCCAAAATATGGATCAAGCTCCCACAGTAATATCATTTGATTGGTTACAAAAACTCGCTTTCCTTGCCTTTCTGTGAAGGCGGTATTATGAGCTATAGAACCACCATCTAAATTACAAGAGAATCACTCTAGCTTTCATCCTTAGGGCACCCAAACAAATGGTTGTCAACACCTTTCCGATGATCAAGTTTATATCTACAGGTCTCCAATATTCTATGTGCAAAATGCATATCTTTTGTCCACATAATTTCATAGTCAATAGAATTGCTCGATCCTACAAGGTTCAAAGCAACATCATCCTGACCTGCAACACCATGACAGAGAAATTGATCTGATCCGTTGTAGATACCATATGTCACTTCCTCAATTTATCCATTGTTCAAAATTGTCCTGACATCGACAAGGAGAAAGCAAGGCAATCCAGAGTGACTGCAAGATCATTTCCACATTTATAGAGGACTCCAATTGTTCCGAGCCATTTTGACATTTTCCAGGTCAATATACAATTGTTTTGCAATCCTTTACCATAACCAATCTCTTCTACCCTTTCTTTCTGACTGAAAGACCTTTTTTTTTGCTCCAATTGGTCATCATTCTTGACACACTCTTTGCTTGGCTTCTCTCCAACCTCCACAGGTTTGGAAATGGCACCATATCCAATAGTTGAGATCGAATAATCAACCTCTTCAACAGAACTTGTTTGAGATTCCAAACCAGACTTGTTGCTAACATCAAAGGCGGATAGAGATGCATACTTTACATCAATTGGACTCACAACAACTCATTTTTCTGCCTTTCCCACTTCAGTTGTTATATCATGTTTTCTCTTGTTTGATTTCTCAACATAATTAGCGTTGCATTCTTCAACAAAATCGTCCCCAAAATTCCCATTACATCACTTTGTTGAAGACTCTCTCCCCTGAGGAGATGTCTTCCCAATTTGGTTTGTATCTCTTCCAGAACGCATTCGTTGAACTCCTTCCGAGAATACATATGAAGGAATTTGTTTGTGACGTACATGTGAAACATCAATATCCATTTCTGGTTTCTAGAACATATACATACCGATTGATTGCCTAAATTCATCCACATTTCCACATATATCAAATTGTTGACCTTCATGCATCGACACCCCTTGTTTCCATTGTAGACCCAAAAAAAAACATAGTGGGGACATTGCTTATAATTGTCAACATATTCAGTAGGATAGAGGTGGCATTGCAGCATCCCAAAAGTGTCTCGCTCAATATTCAAAGCGAGTTGCCTTAATCGGGACTCAACCCAACCCGTAAATCATCTTGGTCAGTGGCTATAATATCCACCTGCAGATCATTTTTGTAAGCCTCAAAGAATGGGTAAAGATCAAAAGAGCGCTCCAATTCATCTCAATATCTTCTTGTCATGTTGAAACTGCTTTGTCATAACACGATGTGCTCTTGTGGATACATTGTAATTGGAGTCCATGCCTAGATATGCAGGTGTTATGATGGGCATATGATGAGTCTGATCCCGTGGTTTTCTTCAAGGATCCCACATTGGAAATCGTAACTCCTCTTCCTTTATTGAACGAAGCGTCACAGGATTTGGTCAGCGCCACTGAGTATAGACACAAAAGTAACCAGAGTGACTGCAACCTTTTCCAATGCTAGGTGCGTTATATTTCTAAGCTCTTGTATACATATAGGGCACTTTTGTGCACTTTCGACTTACAGTTGGAGCAAAGGGTATGCCCATTAGGATACTGGTGAATTGGTGGACATATAAAATTTGTGTAGACAAGACACTCAAGTAGTTCGTGCACAATGATGTGCCACGATCTCCATTTTGATGAATTGGTGGACATATAAAATTTGTGTAGACAAGACACTCAAGTAGTTCGTGCACAATGATGTGCCACGATCTCCATTTGAACATAAGGTTGCTCATTTATTGGACCTAGAGGAGAATCACATGCTACATTGACATTCACTCTCAACTCTCTTGTAAATTTACATTCTTTGGTAAACTAGGGAGTGCTCTAGGTAGTAATCAACTGCATATATATCATCTTTCTACAACAAATAAAAAATGAAGAGGATGAGTGCTCTTTGAACTTTTGAAGGAACGGATATCACTCTACTGATTTGAGTATGAATTCTCTTCAAAATTTTGAGATGACCATAAAAATACAACAATAGCCTTTACATTCATCTTATGATACTCTACTTTATGCTTTTATGATCTCAACATAATACAGGGTTATGACTCGTACAAGAAGCTTTGTTCATGTTCTATGATGTGTAACAAGGATAAGTATAAGTATACTATAAATAGTATTGAATCCATAGTAATAACTAAGAGTAATACATAGCTAAACTGATGCGTGTTTGATATGTTGTTATCTTTATTTGAGCTTATTGTATCTCCATATTAAGCTTACATGACTAACATGAGCTATGAACATAATCGTAATCCAGTAATGTTTGAATATGATGAATACAGTCGTATAAGCAACTTCATAGATAACGACTCAGTGTTGTATTGAGAATCACTGCCTTTGTTTCAACATAACATAGCTTAGTTTGATCTGTAATCAAGAGCTTTAACCTATCTAAGCAAAACATAATCACAAGCTATGGCCTATTCCAACCATTCATGTTCTCTTATCATAGCATCTTCAAGCTTCGTTAACTCTATACCAGTGTAATCCAGTATTCATTGCACTATTGATATGATAGATTCACTGTTTCCAGCGTAACTCTATACTACTAGCTTAATTATGATTACTATGCTATGTTAGTAACAAGTGGAATCAAACACATATGTAAACTATGCTGAATTATGGAAAGATCACAATCCATGGTATCAATTTTAATACAATGTAATGACCATAACTATAATGATTAGACTAGTAAGATTTTATATACTTTAACAGTACACCTAGCCATGTAGTACTAATATGATGAATAAGGACAGTGAGTTAAGCCCCTTGTTATTCATACACTAGTGTTATCCTTATAATGGCTTACATGCAAGGTTCTCTTGTTATAGCTGTAGAGATACTAGCCATAGAGATATACAACTCATGGTAAGTATAAGCATATCTAATATGTACGTACTCTATCAATGGTGATTAAGCCCTTATATCTAACTATCACATAGGCTATTCATTGATATGTAAACACAAGTTGTTTGATTACTAGGAGCTTAGTTTCAATAGAATAAGGGTATTAGTACTAAGCCCATAACACATCAACTTAGGTAACAACGGGTTGGTAAGAGATATGATGTAAGCTCATGTTACTTATGGGAATACAAGCCTCTTTCTTATTAGTAATACATATGTTCAGGTTATGACAAGGTTCTACAAGCCTTTGTTTTGCGCAAGTTAGCTAATGTGCTTGTTTTACTAGCTTGTTTGATGTAATTAGAGTATTTAGAACCATTGATCTGAGTAATGTGTTGGAATTGATTAGGGAATACAAGTGATTACACTAAGTGGAAACAATAAGCAGTTACTATGAATCAAACCCATATGTTTACAAGCATATTGAGCTTTGTAACAACTAGTATGTAGAGTTTATACTAGGCAATGTGTTTACATGTATCTATAGCTCATAGA
>JASDQU010755066.1:2951-19238 GCA_032191745.1 Picea mariana | reverse complement strand
TCTTCTTCTTCCCCTTCTAGGTTCTTGTCTTAGATGTCCCCCTTCGTCTGCTTCGGCTTGGTCTGACTCGTCCTTGGTTTCTTGGGCACTGCGAATTCCTGAGGCTATGTTTGTTCCTATCCTGCCTCCTCATCATGTGTATGTGCCTGCCTTTCTTCCTCCTCCTCTGCCCCTGCAGATATGTCTTGAGTGAGGACTGTAATCCTCCAATCATCTTCCCAATCCTTGATGGCCATTTCTGTATCCCCCTCTGTGATGCAATAGCACAATTTTAGCCATTGCTTGTTGGGGTCCTTCCATGCCTAGATCCACATCGCATGTCGAGTGTCCTTGAAGTTGGATATGCCCTGATAATAGGCAACAACCTGTGGTGTTATTCTCTAGAGGTTGGCGATGACCTCCTATAGATCGCGTAGGTATCCTTCAAATATAGTTGCGTACATATTTCCGTTCCTAGCGTTAGAAGCGGCACCAAGCGATAAGTATCTCGCTCCATGATTGGGTTTGGGTCTGGTGGTGAAAAATGCATATTTTGGTTCCTTCCATCCCATAATGGCTATCAGCATGAGCATCCATGAATAGTGAAGTTATGTCCCCAGATCTTTCGCATCCTTGTAGTCATCTAGAAATAGATTCAAAAGATATGGGGCCCACCTGACTATGGTGCCCTCAGCACACTGTGTTGCAACTGTGACAACCCCGATCGTGACTTCCTCCTTGCGACATTTTTTGAGCAACTTGTAGTCCATGATCTTTGCGGCCATTTTTGTCGCGATGTCACTAATTCGTTTGATGATGATTCTGCACGTCCCCCTTTCAGTGCCGTATTGATTTTTCATCTCTTCCACGAGTGATTTCTCCTTTGTTTTATCATCGAGAAATTGTGTGGGATCCATGCCCCATGATGGTAGATTTGTGATGTGAGCAATGAGATCTACGTCTATCGAGACGAGCTTTTCCATCCATATATCTCCACCATGTGTGACCTCCATCAATTTCTTGACGCAACTTCTTGCATACTGTCCTCTGCCAAAGTGTGGTAGTTCTAACAGACCTAAAATCCTAGTTTTTGCCAATCCTACTGCCCACTGGAGTGGTTGATTAATCGGTTCCCCAAAGAGATCTAGACCCACAGTCTGTAGGTAAACTTGCTTCACGAAGTCTGGGAACTTGTCTATGTCGGTTACATTATGGTATAAGTATTTGGGCTTTTCTATATACCTTAACAAATCTTCTTTTACCTGTACCCCTTCTGGTATGCATGGAAAAACAATTGTTGCGGTGGGTTGTTTGCACGGTGACCTAGGTATTGTCTACTTCTCCTTTTGTGGTGGTGGATGACTCGAGGTTCTGGCCTCCATCGGTCTTTCTTGAGAATACTTTTTTGACCAGCTCATGACGTCTTCCACTACTCCCTCCTGTGGATGTTTCGACATAGTTGTCTGTGATTCATCTGGATCAACTACTATTTCCGGAGTTAGCACCATCCCATTGACTCTCGGGGCTTCTTCAAGGTTTCCTGGTTGCGCTTGGCTTCCTTGCTCTTCATTATGTTGGCCCTGACCCCCTTCCAACATATCCACGTCCATGCTTGTTGGTATTGTCTGCTGGGTTTCCTCCACAATGGGTGTGGGGTTTACTGGTGATGTATTCGGTGATGTCATTTCGTCCACATTGACGACCTCTAGCGGTTGTTGTTCACTTTCCTACGATTGTGTTTGTGCTCTGGTCCTAACTTTGGAATGGCTTGTAGTTTGGCTCAGTTCCTCTTTTTTTGGTGGTGCCATGGTGGTAGGATTCGATCATCCACCGAGCTGAGTGGCCTCAACAACCTCTGTAATCTTCGCTCTGTGCTTGGTATACTCTATCGCTCTTTTTCTTTTCTAAGTTCGCAATAACCCTTTGGCTCCTGCATCCTTACTTTGTATGGGCACCATGTGAACTTGTCGAAGACGTTAACTTTATGACGAATTCAATGAACCTCCAGTTCCTTCGCCATCTCCATTTTCCCGTGGGTGATATGGAGTTCTCTTTTGATGATGGACTTCAAATTATTCAGTCATAGCCTTAATAGTGTTGTTAATGAAGTGAGTGCCTTGGTTGCTCATCAAAATTCTTGGGCAACCAAATCTCATGATTACTTGTTCAAATAGAAAGTGTGTTGTTGTTTCTGTGCTACAATCTTTCATTGGTGCTGCTTCTCCCCATCTTGTTCGGTATTATGTCGCGGTGATAATGTATCTTTCTCCTGTCCTCTTTGTTGGTGGGTTAATTGGTCCCACAAAATCTATTGTCCATTTTTTGAATTCCTGCAACTTCACATGTGGTCGCAATGGCATATCGTCCAGTCTATTGGGTTTACCAACCCTCTGACTGACATCGCATCTCTGGTAGTACTCTTTCACGTTTCTGTGAATGGTAGGCCACCATATTCATGCATGTAATACCTTTTGCGCGATAGCTTTACCTGCGTAATGTCCTCCTGTTATTCCCTCATGGGCTTCTGCTAAAACCCTTGGCATTTCATGTTCTAGCACATATCTTCGCAAGATGCTATATGCTCCCATTTTGTATAAGTGTCTTGCGATCAACTAATAGTCTACAGCCCAAACTACCAGGTTTCTCTTCTCTGCAGTGTTATATTCCTGTGGTGCAGTACCTATACTCAAGTACTGAATGATATCTCCAAAGTATTCATCGACGATCTGGACTGAAAATAATTGTGCGTCTAGAAAGTTATCCTCTAAATTTGTAGGTTCTTATCCGTTTGTGACCCTTGATAGATGGTCAGGTCCTGCATTCAGTTTTTCTGTCTTGACTAATACTTCAAAATCAAATTCTTGAAATAGTAGTAACCATCAACAGATTCTCCCCCCCAACACTATCTTGTTGACTAAGTATTTAAGGGTTGAGTGATCTGTGAACATCTTAAAATGTTTTCCCAATAAGTACTTTCTGAAATTCTGCAGTGCGTAGACCATAGCTAGGCCTTCCCTTTCTGTTGTGTTGTAGTTCTGCTTTGATTCTGGCAGTTTTATGCTCGCGAACGCTATAGGAATATCTAAATCTCCTGCTCCTGGCTGTGCCAGAATAGCTCCAAGTGCTATGGCTGATGCATCTACATGTACATGGAATGTTTTCTTCCAGTATGGAAATACCAGTATTGGTGTTATTACCATCTTTTCTTTCAGCGTATCCAGACCATGTTGACAATCTTCATTCCACTGAAACTTTGTATCTTTCCTTAACAGTTTCTCCATTGGCACGATTATCTGCACATATCCTTTGATAAATTTTATGTAGTACCTTGTATGTCCCAATGTCACTTAGTGGATAGACTTTTTTTGGTGGTGGCAAGTTAACAATTACTGCAATCTTTGCAGGATCTACTAATAAGCCTTGCTTGCATCCTATATGGCCTAGAAGTATCCCAAACGATGTTTCAAAGATACATTTCTTGATGTTTAACGATATTTGGCAGTTCCTTCATCTTTCTAACACCATGCGTAAGACCTCTACATGGTATTTCAAAAAACTGTAGACTATCCAATCGTCCAAGTATACCTCTAGAAACTGGTGGATAAATTCCTTAAATGCAGCGATGACTACTCTGGAAAATATTGTTGATTCAATCTTCAGTCCAAACGACATGACTGTGTACTAGTAAGATCCCCATTCTGTAGAAAACATGGTCTTGTATATGTCTTCCTGTGCTATCTTGATATGGTGGTAGCCTGAGAATCCATCAGTGAATGAGTAAACTTCGTGTCCCCCTACGTTCTCTAATACTTCATTCGTGAAAGGTGTAGGGAACGGGTCATGTAGGCATGCATCGTTCAACTTCCTCAAGTCGACACATATTCTTATCCTGCCTTGTTTTTTTCTTGAACTACTATCAATCTTATCCATTCTGATTCTTCCACAGGTTCTATGATTCTAGCTTCAAGCATTCTATCAATATTAGCTTTAACTTTCTGCTTATATATCGAATTTAGTCTGTATGGTCATTGTCAGATCAGTCTTGCTTCAACTCTGAGTGGTATCTTCATTTCTCCTATCTCTCCCACTATGCCCTTCATTTCTGTAAATTTTGTGGGGAACAGGTCACTATACTCGCACAGTAACTTTGTTATGCTTTCTACTATTTTCTCATCCCGGTAGTCTCCAATGCTAGCCATTTTGGGATTGTCAACTGTCCCAATGTTAATTTCTTACCTTTATCAGCGCAACAATTACCTCTAATTATAGAGGTGGACCTTCCACTTCTCTTTCTCCCTCTGCTTCCTCGATCTGAATATCACGTGAATCATCTTCATCGGGTGCTTCCTCCTGTATATGGTAGCACAACAACAATTCTTTCATTGTCTGTCTGTTTCGTTGTTTTTCTTCTGTTATGATTTCAACTTGTGGTTTCTTAATGAATATCACTCCTTTTATCTGCTTAAGTGTTGCGTCTATGTTGGGGTTCTCATGCTCGAATGAGAAAGTGACTATAAAATTCTTTTGTAGTACTGTCCAGCTTGAAGTTCCTCTATGCAATTCCAGGTCCATATACCAGTTTGTTGGTGTGCCTTTTAAGGTGTGCACAAAATGATGAGGCCATTCTTCTAGGAGTGTCATCATCCACAACGCTCTACACTTCTCCAAGTGTTCCGCTGGTGCCCCCTATCCATCGTACTTGTGCTGTTGATTGCTTATCTGTTCCACGCCAAACCTTATGTGTAGTAATCGCTTACATTGGTAACAATCTGTGATTGTTTCCTTGTGTGCACCCCACCATATTACAGGTGTGGCCTTGAGTGCTATATCAAGTGCTAAGAGTCTCTGATTTTCTAAAACTTCATCTTCATATTGTGCCAAGAATTCTTCTAGATTAGTCAATATGTGGAAACCGGGTGGTTCCCTTATCTCTGTGCCTACCCATCTTACTATGCGATCTATTCTTGTGCATATTCTTGTGGAAACTTCGTGTAGCCTTTGTTTCCAGTTTTCTAAACCTGTATCTGAGTCTGTCGCACATGAAGTAATGCTCGACCAACTGAGTATCACATCTGCAGTTGGGTTTACATAATCCTCATTGCGTGCAATTGTTCTATACAACTGGCTGATTTCCTCTAAGTCTAAACAAGTGGGTTCTACAAACCTTTCCCCTTCTGATGGGTCTAATGGAACGATGACCCAATATTCTCCTGACTCAAATGCCATTTTTCGTGTCTTTAAATTGATTATGGCCTGGTTATCAAATGCCCAGTCCAAGCCAAGCAATGCTAGATATGGTGTTGTGTCGTCCACTATTTCAATCACTTCAAAGTTTGCTTTTGTGCGCACTCCGTCTAGGTCTATTGTTACTCCTTTCAGTCTACCAATTGGTAGAAATCTGTGTTGGTTTGCTAGTTTTTGTTGAACAGGTGAATATCCCAATGTGGGATCTCCCATACATTGCCATATTTTCTTGGGTAATACATTGATTTCGGATCCTATATCCAGTATGATATCTCCCATGTTGAAATCTCCGATGTTAGCATTTAGTCTGAACTCTCTACTTGTTCTTCTCCTTGTATGTAGGTGATTGACTATTTTTTGTTGTAGTTTTCCTTCTATCTCTATGTTACATCTTTCTAATATGTTTTGCAATATTTTGATAGATGATGGATCATTCAATAATTTTACACATCATTGTCAAAAGCCTTTGATTGTACTTACTTATCCCAGGGGTTGCATTTCTTTAGTATGATCCAATGATGGAAGCATCTCGTACTCTGGAGCCTCTTTAGTCTACTGTGCAGTTGAATTCGATGCAATGCCATCCTTTTGAAATTCTTATCTAGCCTGCTTAAATATCTCCTTCTTGTTCTATGCATTGAACCGCTTCCTTGGTTCGACGTTATTCTTCAACCACTGGTGTTGTACCGGTTCTTGTCGAACTGCGTCATTCCCCATTTTATCTCCTCTGCTAGTAACTATGTTGATATTTCATCCTTCATCCCTTGCTTCGACTAAAATCCATTGAACATTCTTGTTGTTTTGATTCCTCTTTTTCTGGATCTTTCCCAGTAACATCAGACATCCTTTCATGTCATGATCTGATATGCGACAATACATATAAGTTGTTGGTGGAAGTGGACATTATCTTGCATAATGCTCCAATTGTTAACAATTGTGACATACCACTGCTCCTCTAACTCTTCCAAATCCTCCTCTTGCTCGTCCTCCACCTCTGTATCTAGCTCGATAAGGTTTTGGTCGTCACATTGCGACACTAGGTTTTGTTCGTCACATGACATCGTCAAATTATGGTCATCACATTGCAACATAGGGTTTTTGTTTGTCATGTTATGGTGTTGGAATATGTTTGTCACTTTTCGACAATCGGTAAAAAGTTTGTAAAAAGTTTGTCTCATTGCAATGTTGGGCTATGTTTGTCACATTGCGACATTGCGAAATGTTTGTCTCATTACAATGTTGGGCTATGTTCGTCACATTGCGATGTTTGGAAATGTTTTTCATGTTGTGACATCAGGATATGTGCGACACATTGCAACGTGAGAATATGTTTGTCACATTGCAATGACAGGGCAATGTTAAAAACATTGTGACGCTACTATGTTCATCACATTGTGACATTACTATGTTTGTCACGTTGCAACGTTCGGTTCTGTTCGTCAAATTGAAACGTATGTTATGTTCGTCACATGAAAAGTTTGGTTTGTATTCGACACATTATGAAATTTTTATTGCAACTTTACTATGTTCAACACATTCCGACATTTGGAAATGTTTGTCACATTGTGACTTAGGGATATGTGTGTCACATTGCAATATGAGAAAATTTTCATCACATTACGATGACAGGGTGATGTGAAACACATTATGACATATGTTTATGTTTGACGCATTATGACATTACTATGTACATTGCGACATTAATGTATTAATTACTATACACATTAATGCATTTATTTTTGACACTGCAATGTTACTATCCACATTGCGACATTCCAACGTTACTATCCACATTACGCTATTGCGATGTTACTATCCCCTTTTCAATAGTGGGTTGTGTTCATGACATTGAGACATTGTGAAATTTCTATCTCATTACAATGTTGGGCTATGTTTGTCACATTACGACATTGGGTTGTGTGCAGCACATTGCGACAATGAACTATGTTCGTCGCATTGTGACATTTGGAAATGTTTGTCACATTGTGAAACTAGCATATGTGTAACACATTGCAACGTGAGGATAAGTTCATCACATTGTGACGACAGGGAAACATTCATAACATTGTGATGCTACTATGTTCTTCACATTACGACGTTACTATGTTCGTCACGTTGCAACATTAGGTTTTGTTCGTCATATTGCAAATTTTTGTTATGTTCGTCACATGACAAGGTTGGTTTGTATTTGACACATTATGAAAAGGAAGTTTTGGCCATGTTTTTAAAAAAAATTGTAACAAAGAGTTACCTTTGTTGATTGTTGTTGACCATGACCATGACTATGGTTTGTTATGGTTGACCTTGACCATTGTTGACTATGGTTAAGCATGAGCTTGAATTGGACCAATGTTGATTATGGTTTGTTAGGATATTTAGACACTTAGGAGTTATTTAAGATCTACTTGGTCTAATGTGTCATTAGGTAAAAGTGTATTTCTTAGTGTGTTTCTTTAGTATGCATTAGTATGCATTTGTAGTTAAGAAATCCGATAGTCACG
Organism: Picea mariana; assembly: GCA_032191745.1. Classification (NCBI taxonomy): domain Eukaryota; kingdom Viridiplantae; phylum Streptophyta; class Pinopsida; order Pinales; family Pinaceae; genus Picea; species Picea mariana. The sequence continues at coordinate 11,514 of JASDQU010755066.1, read as the reverse complement.
ATATGTTCCCGACATAGAGTGATCCGATGGTTCATATTCTCCTCAATCTTAACAACCATTTATCCATGGCTTAACACCCGATTGGTCCATGATCTCTATTTATAGAGCATGGAGGGTCATTTGTCGATGATCGATTGTGAGAAACTCTCTTGTAAAATCTCTTTGTAATCTTTTTCTTTTGCATTAATAAACTGCTCCAAGTGGCCACGTTGGATGGGGCCGTGGATGTTTCCCCATAGGGGTTTTACCACGTGAAAACATTGGTGTGTTGATCTTTGATCTATTTATGTGAGTGGTTACTAAAGGTGTTTGTCCTCTATTGGAATACCTGTGTTGTCAAACATGGTATCAAAGCATGGTTGAAGACCCACTCCTGTTGTAAATCGAGATCGTGAAGTCGATTGCCTCATATCCATTTTATGTCATTTCCGTACATTTATGGGCTGATAGGACTTTTCCATTGTGTCTGTAGCACTCATTTAAATCAATAACACTTTTTGTTTCATTCGAAAAGGTTTCCATTTTCCCAAGATATGACCATTTCAGTTAGATCCAAAGTTATAAAGCCTGAATACGCATTTTTAAAATTTTTGCACAGTATCATTTTGGTTTTATTTCAATTTTGTATTATTTATTTCTAGGTTGCTACTCTTTTAGATATTCCTATTCTCTTTGCCCCGCGCCCTATGTGATCTCAGAAAATCAGAAACATATAGGAAAAGGTGCATCTTCTGGGTAAGCTAACCAAGATCTAACCCTTGTTGTCACTGAGACAACAACAACAACAACAACAACAACTACTACTACAACAACACCCCCAATCCTCTTCCTAAAAAATAAAATATGTTTTGCTAGGCCATTTGGTTAAAAGTTGCCTTATTAAGTAAGAGGTCTTGAGTTCAAGTCTCTCTTTTGTTACTTTTTTTCAAAAAGTTCATGCTAAATTTGTAAAGTGTATTTCACTTCAAGTATAAAAGTGAATCACTATAAGTAGCTTTAATATTTTATTTTAGAGTTATTTATTTTGCATGCAACTTTTCTTTTATAAAGTAACTTCATTGTAAAAGTGATCCCCACTTCTCTTTATAAAAGTGGGTCACTTCATAAAGCAACTTATACTATCACGTGGTCCTTTGGTTACCATTTATGCATTTTTTAAAAAGGGCATACTCTCACATCCGAAGTCCGTTGTTAGTGTCGTTTTTTTTAAACCGCATTACTTTTCGAGATATTTCCATCCAGATCATCAATTTCAGTTTTTAAATCCATATTATATGCATATTTAATATGGATTCTACAAGTAATCTCTTTCTTACCAGCACCAACTACTTCCAATTGAAATCTCATATGGAAGATTTATTAAGAAGTAAAGACTTGTACTGGATTACCTTGGGAAAGGAAAAAGCACCCACTAATGATGATAAGAAAGGAAAATGGGCTAATAGGAGTGAAGAAGCATGTGAACTAATAAGAATGTCCATCTCTCCTCATTTAAGGTTCCACCTTAAAGAATTGATGACCCCAAAGAATCTTGGGAAAAGATTGACTCTGTGTTTGGTAAACTCAATATTATTCAAGAACAACAATTAGAAAATCAAGTACTAACCTTAAGTCCAAGTGATTTTTCTTGCCTTGGAGACTATCTATCTAAGTTTAAAACACTTAGAATTTTATGTGAAGAATGTGAGATAAAAATGGAGGAAGAGCGTTGCATCTATCTTATTCTTTATAAGCTACGTAGTGCATATTTTGTGTTTTTATCTACCTTTTATGCCATGAGAGAGGATCTAGAGAAAGCTTATCAAAAACCCACTCTTGAGTCCTTTTGTGTGGCTTTGATTAGTGAGGAAGATAAGCTTGTACAACTTGGAGTGATCAACACTGCATGTACATCCAACAAAGCTTTAGTTGCCCCGCAAAAAGCTAAACCCAAGTATCCCAAGAAGAAACATCCTCGCTACAACAACAAGCAACATAAGGGTCCCAAACCCACTCAGACAACTTCAGGTCCTAATAGTGACAAAGGAGAAAAATATAAAAATAAGAAGATTGACAAACATTTCAACTTTTGTGATAAAGATGGTCATGATGAGTCCAAATGTTTCAAGAAGATGGCAGCTTTAGAAGCAACGATGAAGAAGCACAACATCGATATTAATTCTACTACTTCTTCTTATTCTCATGGACATGCACTTTCTGCTTCTGGTTTCTCCTTCAATACAACTTCTACTTCTTCTTTTGATGAGTGGCTTATTGATTTTGGAGCATATTATCATATGGCTAAGGATAAAGACGTATTTTCTGCTCTAAATGAATGTAACACCAAGAAAATATTTGTCGGTGATGATAGATCTCTTAGTGTTGTTGGATCTGGAACAATTCAAGTAGATAATGGTCATTTCAATTATGTATGATGTATTCCAAGTCTTTCTTGTATCCTTCTATCAGTATATCAAATCACTCATTCAGGTTAAGGTAAAACCGCAGAGTTTTCACCTCACCAAGTTGTAATCAAGGATATAAAAGATCTTAAGCATGTTCTTGCAACTGGAATTGCTAGTGATATTACCAGGTTGTACAAGTTTGACAACTTTGGGTCATCATCTTTTTCATCAGTTTTTGTTGCTCATAGCGATGACTTGAGAAAAAATTGGCATGAGTGGTTTGGTCATCTAAACTATCGCTCATTGTAGCAACTATGTAATCAACAGATGGTGACTGATCTTCCTCTTGTTTCATGCAAAGATGGTGTTTGTGCTAGTTGTGTTCTCAACAAACATCATTGGGACAGTTTTGACAAACATGCCTCTTGGAATGCCTCAGGCCCTTTGCAGCTTGTTCATAGTGATTTGTGTGGTCCACTTTCTTCTCCTTCTTTTTCCGGGTGCAAGTATTTCTTAACTTTCATTGATGATTTTTCTAGACGTACTTGGGTTTACTTCTTAAAAATTAAGAGTGAAGTTTTTGACAAGTTTTTGGCCTACAAGGTCCTTGTAGAAAAGCAATCTGGACATCAAATTCAAAAGTTAAGAACATATAATGTAGGAGAATATGTGAACAATAATTTTACAAGTTACTACACTACATAGGGCATCCAAATGCAACACAATGTTCCATATACACCATAACAAAATGGTGTTGCTGAGAGAAAGAACCTCACATTAAAAGAAATGGCTAATTATATGATCCAATCTAAGATACTAAGTCTAAAGTATTGGAAGGAAGCAATCAAATGTTCAAATTACATAGTCAATCGCACTCCCACAAAGGATCTTAAAAATATAACCCTGGAAGAAGCTTGGACTAAAATTAAACCAGATGCAAGTCACTTTCATGTATTTGGCAGTATAGCATGGACTCACATTCCTGATGAGAAAAGGAAATCATTGCAGCCTAAAAGTGAGAAGTGTATTTTTGTTGGTTATTCTGAAGATGTCAAAGGTTATATAATTCTTCAACCACATTGTAATGAAATTATTATTAGAAGAGATGTTAAATTTGATGAAAATCTCTTGGCCTGCAATCCTAATTTGACGATTGTGCCTTCTTCAGCCTTCGAGCCATCTTCGACATTTCTGCCTTCTTTTGTTCCTATTCTAGTTTCTTCTTCAGATGATGACAGTGAGGATGAAAATCCACCTCCGCTTGCTCACCTTCCTCCAGATGAGTCCTTTGAACGTGAACTAGCACCATTTCCACCATTTCCTAGATGGGTATTTTCAACACGAGAAGCAGTTGATGGTCTTGTTGGTGATCCTTTAGATCAACGTCGAACATGTTCATAGTTCCAGCGAGCCTCTTCTATTTTATCTCAAGTTTCAGAGACTCATGATCTAGATACATTTGCAAAAGCTTCAGGTCATCTAGAGTGGGATACGACAATGAATGAAGAGTATCGTTCTTTAATGGAAAACGATACTTGGGATTTTGTACCTCTTCCAAAAGGAAGAAAACTCATTAGATGTAAATGGGTCTACATAAATAAGTATGCATCAGATGGAAGTGTTGAAAGACACAAGGCTCAGTTAGTTGCCAAAGGATTTTCCCAAGTTAAAGGAATTGACTATAATGAAACCTTTTCCCCTGTAGCCAAAATGAATTCCATCCACCTTGTTCTTTCCCTTGATGCCTCACATAAATGGGAGGTCCATCAGTTGATGTTAAATCCTCCTTCTTTCATGGATATTTGCAAGAATAAATCTACATGGAACAACCTCCTCGCTATGTCCAGAGTGACTCTAGCCTTGTTTTTCGCCTTAAGAAATCTCTTTATGGTCTTAAGCAAGCTCCCTGAGCTTGGTATTCCAAAATGGACAACTTTATTATTGACATCGAATTTTGTAGATGCCATTATGATCCTAATGTCTATACCAGGAAAGTAGGAAGGCATGTCATAATCCTTTTCCTTTATGTTGATGACCTTATCCTTAAAGGTAATAACTCAAAACTTTTAAACCATGTGAAAACTAGCCTTAAGAAGAAATTTGAAATGACAGACTTAGGCTTTTTACACTATTTCCTTGGCCTCCAAGTTTTGCAAACCAATGAAGGAACTTTTCTTTCCCATGGATTATTGCAAACCAACCCTTTCTCCCTTCCAGTCTGGAGTCAAGCTAATTCCACCTGTACTTCTCCCGAAGTTGATGCTACCTTGTACCGTCAGCTTGTTGGTAGCCTCTTATACTTGACTCATAGTTGTCTTGATCTTTCCTTTGTTGTTGTTCTTGTCGCCCGACATATGCAAAAACCCCATGAAATCCATTGGAAAGTAGCAAAAAGGATACTTCGCTATATCCATGGTACAGTTCAGTTCAGAATACATTATAGTTCAGGGGGGACTCCTTTTTTGGTTGGTTTCACTGATTCATATTGGGTCGGCAACCCTGATGATCAAAAGTCTACTATAGGTTATGTTTTTAGCCTTGGATCAAGACCTATCACTTGGGACTGTAAGAAACAATAGGACATTTCACTTTCTTCAGTAGATGCAGAGTACCGAGAAGCAGTAACTGCAAGTCAGGAAGCCTTGTGGATTCGATAGATCCTTTTAGAGTTTTGATTCCAACAACCACATCTGACCAACCTTTGGTGCGACAATCAGAGTGCCATAAATATCGCCAAAGACCCAGTTCAACATCGGTGCAACGATCACATCGAGATGCACATGCACTTCATAAAAAATCTCATTCATGATCAAGTTATTGAAGTTCTCTTTTTCCCTACAGAAGATCAATTTGCAGACATTTTCACAAAGTCTCTTATAGAAGTGAAGTTTTCTAAAATTCGATATATGTTAGGAGTTCAGGAAGTTGTCATTAAGGGGGGATAGGCTCTAATGCCTGCTTCCTTATCCTATTGTGTCACTATTGTAAATCCTTCAATCCTATTGCAAGTTGTTCTTAAGGGGGGGTGCTAGGATATTTAGACACTTAGGAGTTAGTTAAGATCTACTTGGTCTAATGTGTCGTTAGGTAAAAGTGTGTTTCTTAGTGTGTTTCTTTATTATGCATTAGTATGAATTTGTAGTTAGGAAATCCGATGGTCACGATATGTTCCCGACATAGAGTGATCCGACGGTTCATAATCTCCTCTATCTTAATAGCCATTGATATGTGGCTTAACACCCGATGTTTTCATGATCTCTATTTAAAGAGCATGGAGGGTCACTTGTCGATGATCGACTGTGAGAAAATCTCTTGTAAAATATCTTTGTAATATTTTTCTTTTGCATTAATAAACTACTCCAAGTGGCCGCGTTGGCTGGGGCCATGGATGTTTCCCCATAGGAGTTTTACCACGCAAAAACATCGGTGTGTTGATCTTTGATCTGGTTATGTGAGTGGTTACTGAAGGTGTTCATCCTCTGTGTGAATACATGTGTTGTCGAACATGGTTGACCATGGTAAAACTTCACAATGGTTGACTATGGTAGACTAAGGTTTATTATTGATTCAAATAGGATCCAAAGAAGACTAAGAACAACACAGAAATCGCAGAAGCAACTAAGGATGCTCAGAATGGCCTCAACAGATAAAGAAAGGGAAAAAAATTCAAATTTCTCAAAACTCATTGAAAATAACATCATCGTGAAGAGAGCATCGCAAGATTTCCAATGACTCAAACGACTCATCAAATGGAGTTATGGATCGAAAGATATTCATAGTCAAAGTTTGGTCAACCTAGCCCAGTCAACACAAGGATGAGTCAGCATCCATACTGCTGATGTAAACATTCGTACAGCATATGTGGCATGAGTAGAAGGTGACACGTGTCATGATGATGTCATCATGGTGACGTGGCATCACCGGAGGCTACCATGTGTCACTCATATTTGACATTTCTAGTTTATTTTGTGGATCAGTAAGATTGCACCATGTGGCAGTCCATACAACCACGTGGTAGTCCGTACAGTGACGTAGTGATGACGTGGTAGGATGAAGGTATAGTTGTTGACGTGGTCCAATAGGTGGCTTCCACATGGCCCAGTCATGGGATGCAATGTGGCAGTGGGCAAATGCCCATAGATAACCTGTGATCGAAATTTAAAAAAAAATAAAGATTTGGAGGGTCCACCAAATCTGGTGGGACCCCATCAAATTTGGAAACTGACCAACAGATAGAACCATCGCCAAAGTAGTAGAATGCCATATATATATATATATATATATATATATATATATATATAAGTTGCAAGAGTCAAGCCAAAAGGGGAGGCCCGTGGGCTTGACCCCGGGACCTCCCTCCTTATAAACGCCTTAATATATGCTCCGTAACCAATGGGCCAATGAACCCACATTGTTAACAACGTCGTTTTTATTACTTAAAACATGCATCTGCCCAATGTTTTAGGAGGGCGTGCGTGGGTGCGAAAGGACACATAGTTCAAGAAAAAATACTTAGCATCTATTGCAAGTTGCAGGGCACAAAAACTGAGACAACATTCCTCTTGGGCTTGGGAGTGCCAAAGTCAGATCGAGGTGTGGAGACAGTCATTTTTGGGTAATTCGACGCCATAAATTCAATGGTATTGTCTTTTTATGATCCAAACAATACTTCTGCAACTTGATTTCATAATGAGGTATACTTATGTATTTTTGCAAATTCTTTTGCTGAGTTAATGAAAAAGCCTAGCCATTTGAGAGAAGGAATCGAAGACATATTCCACCAGGAACGAACTCCGTTATCAATTTTTTGTGTTCAGATTTGATGCTTATGTCTCTTCTTTATTGAGCTTTTCCTTCTTTAATGGTGCGGTTTAATTTATGCCATTTAATGCAATTCTTTATAAGTCACTCGATGAAAAGATCTCGGATCAAATATGGTTGACCATGCCCATGGATGAGATGATGATGGTGGGCCATTTTGATTATGTTTAACCATGGTTTACTATGGAATTATCTCATTACGATGTTGATGTGTTTTTTTTCATCACATTGCTATGTTTAGAAATGCTTGTCACATTGTGACATCAGGATATGTGCAACACATTGCAATGTGAGGATATGTTCATCACATTGTGATGCTAATATGTTATTTACATTGCGAAGTTATATGTTCGTCACGTTGCAACATTCATTTCTATTTGTTAGATTGCAATGTTGTGTTATGTTTGTCACATGACAAGGTTGGTTTGTGTTCGACACATTACGAAAATGAAATTTTGGCCACGTTTTAAAAATATATATATAACTATCCTTTGTTGACTGTTGTTGACCATGAACATGACTATGGTTTATTATGGTTGACCTTGACCATTATTTACTATGGTTTTTCATGGTAAACTATGGTTAACCATGGATGAGCTTGATTTGGACCAATGTTGAGTATGGTTGATGATGACTGACATTCACGATGTTTGACTATGCTTGACGTTGGAATAGGTTTGTCACATTTTGATAGTGGGTTATGTTCGTCACATTGCGACACTGGGAAGTGTTCGTCTCATTGCAATGTTAGAGTATGCTTGTCACATTGCGACATTGGGTTGTATACATCTGATTGTAACAAAGGGTTTTATGTGTCACATTGTGGCATCAGGATATGTCCTCACATTACAACTTGAGGATTGGTTCATCACATTGCGATGACAGACTATGTTTTTCAGATTGTGATGTTACAATGTTCGACACATTGTGATGTTACTATGTTTGAAACATTGCAACATTACTATGTTCGTCACATTGCAATGTCTGGTTTTGTTTGATAGATTGAAACTTCGGGTTATGCTAGTCACATGATAAGGTTGGTTTGTGTTTGACACATTATGAAAATGAAGTTTTGGCGAAGTTTAAATTTTTTTTCTAACAAAGTGTTTCCTACGTCACAAAGATAGGAAGTTCAAACTCATGCAATGTATTAGATAGAAGGAAAATTAGAATCATACTTGTTCTAAGGACATTGATAGAAAATCATCTTAAACTTTATAGATGATAATTTTTACTTGTTCTGATAGCAAATCATCTAGAACTTTGTAGATGATGAATTATACTTGTTCTAAAAACATTAATAGTAAATCTACTTGATTTATACTTGTTCTAAGGATATTGGTAGCAAATCGTTTAAT
>JASDQU010755065.1:17481-27683 GCA_032191745.1 Picea mariana | reverse complement strand
CTCTAGATCAACAATTGACAGTAGTTTGGTTAATCCGAGACTTCAGGATATTTGTGGTTTAAACTGTCCTTCCACTAAACTTGATCAGATGGTCATGAATTCATTCGATGTCTCTCCTTGATCTAACGACTAGAAAAATTTTGTAACTTGGTTCCTCTGCCGTATCTCCAATGTCCTAAAACTTACACTATCCTTCCACTTGGCTTTGATCAGTGGTTCTAACTGATCTGATGGTTGTGATTGCTCCCTAAAATTATCTCAATGAACAAGATTCTTCCTCAATCCTTCACAAAGGATTCTTATGTGTAGGCTCTGGCTTCAATGTTATTTCAAATGTGCCATCTCTTATGAGCTTTTGAATCATAGGATCACTATTGATCCTATCGTGATCAACCGTGATCATGACTTACTTCTACCACAAGGTGATCTTTCTTTTCTCTAATTACTATACATGTTTGATTCATGTTGCCATCAATGACAACACACAATAAATAATTCCAACAGGTTAGGGTTTTGGATGTCAGACATCATGCCAGCCCCCCCACGGGCCTAGCCCAGCTCTCGTGGAAACATATATTATATATATTTATATATATATATAACATATATTCTATAGATAGATAGATAGATAGATATAACATATATAATATATGTTTTATATATATAAAAAACACATATCTTATATGTTTTATGTAAATTTGAAAAAAAAAATAGATATTTATGAAAACAATTAATTTTTAAGGTGTTTTAATTTCTTTTTTCTAATATTTTTTTATTTTAGATGTGTTTTTTTTAATATTTTATTTAATTTTGTTTCTTTTTTATTTTTTTAAAAAAAATTTTCTCATTTTTTTTTTTTTTAAGTTCGAAGGGATTTTTGGTTCTTCTTTTTAACAAAAAAAGTGTATTTTATTTTTAAATTATTGTTTTCTGGCGAAATTTTAAATGTTTTTCATTTTTTTTTTCTTTGTTTTTCACCATTTTGTTAAGTTTTGTTGTTTTTTTTCTAAATTTGGATTTTGAATATATATTTTTAAATTTGTTTTTGTCTTCATTAAAAAATATATATTTGTGAAGATTTTCTCTTTTCTCTTTATTTATTTTTTAATGTAAATTTAAGAAAAAAAAATAGTTAGTAAATAAATTTTCAAGTGACCATTTAGGATCCAATTTTGGGGTTTTTATTTGTGTCAGGATTTGTTATCAAGGCGACAGTTTGAATTAGGTCATAATTAGCTGCAATTTTAACGTTTAGAAAAAACATTTTGCTTTAGGTAGCATCACATTGTTATTTATGTGTTGATTTAAAGGTTTTTTTAAGCAACTATTTTATGTTTTAAGGTCATGCTTGAAAAAAGTTGTAATTTTGACCCGGTTAGAAAAATTGGTGTTATTGGTAGCACCACTTTTTGATTTGGGGGTTGATTTTAGAGTTTTTTTGAGCAACCATTTTATTCTTTAAGCCCATGCTTGAAAAAAATTGTAATTTTAACCTGGTTACAAAAAATGGTGCTATCGGTAGCACCAATTTTTGATTTGGGGGTTGATTTTAAAGTTTGTTTGAGCAGCCATTTGATACTTTAAGCCCATGCTTGAAAAAAGTTGTTATTTTGACCTGGTTACAAAAAAGGGTGCTACCGGTAGCACAACGTTTTGATTTGGGGGTTGATTTTCATCTTTTTTATGCAAAAATATGGGTTCTAAGGGCTAGAGTTCTCATTTTGAGGTCATAGTTCTCATTAAGTTGGTTACTATGTTGTCGGAGGAGATGAGACGGAAGAACATGGAAGGATAGAGAACAAATGCATTATTTGCAAGAGGACACTCCTAGGAAACAAATAGATCTAAGTCCTCAAGTGGGAGATCTAAGTCTAAGGGAATATCTAAGTTTCCTGAAAATTTTGTAAATGTATGTTGGAGATGTGGAAAATAAGGGCACTATAAGAAGCAGTGTAGATCCAAAGTTGAGAAAAAGAAGGGATCTGAAGAATCTCCTTTTACAGAAGAAAATACCTCCAAGGAAGAAGGAGGGGATGTGTACTTGGCTTATTCAAGCACACATGAAGATCATGAGAAATGGTTGGTTGACTGAGGTGCATCCTTTCTTATGACTCCCCATAGGGAGTGGTTCTGTTAATATGAAAGGTATGATGGAGGTAATGTTTTCCTAGGTGATAACTCGACAACCAAAATCATAGGTATAGGAAAAGTCAAGTTGAGGCTCATAGATGGAAGGCTTAGAACACTACCTGGTGTTCTGCACATCCCAGGATTTGCCAGAAATTTGATTTTTGTAAGAAAAATGGACGATGCAGGGGTAAAAACAATATTTGAAAACAAAACTTCCAAGACAGTTCGAGGAGCAATGGTGTTGTTGAAGGGAGTTCAGTTTGGAACTCTTTATAAGATGCAAGGAAGAACTATTAGTGATGGGTGTAATACTTTAATTGTTCCTGATATTGGAGTTGAAGAAGAAAGAACTCCTATAGTCTCTGGAAAAAAGTTTATGCTATGGCATCAAAGACTGGGTCATATCGGAGAGAAGAGTCTTCGACTACTACATGGTAAAGGTATGGCTTAAATTATGTCTAAATTCTCTTTGGATTTTGATTTCTATTAACATTTTGTATATGGAAAGAAAAATCGGGTAAGATTCCCCTCTGGTGCAACAAGGGCAAAAGGAATTTTACAGCTAGTTCATAGTGATGTGTTTAGACCTGTGTCAGTTCCATCATTGGTAAAATCTGTGTACTATGTCTCATTTATAGATGACTTCTCGACGAATACTCGGATATATTTCCTCAGGAAGAAATATGAAGTCTTTGACATGTTTAAATATTTTAAGGCTCTTGTTGAGAATCAAACAGAGAAAAGAATTAAGGTGTTGAAGAAAGATAATGGTGAAGAGTTCTGTGGGAATGAATTTGAATAATTGTGTAAGAAGTGTGGTATAGAAAGGAATAAGACTACTCCATATACACCTTGTCATAATGGAGTTGCAGAAAGGATGAATGGGACATTGATGGAAAAACCAAGGTGCATTCTCAGTGGTGTCGGGTTAGGGAAATAATTCTAGGCAAAGGCAATGGACATTGCATGTTACCTAGTAAACAAATCACCCTCATCAGTGTTGGATGACAAGATTGTACAAGAGGTATGGACTGGTAATAAACCTTCTCTCACACATCTCAAGGTATTTGGTTGTGAGGCCTATGTTCATGTTACAAAGGAAAACATGAGTAAGCTAGATAAGAAGGTTGAAAACTATATCTTTATTGGGTATAAAGATGTTCTCAAAGGTTATAAGCTTTGGAACCCATAAACTAAGAATGTTGTGTATAGCCAAGATGTGGTATTTAGAGAAATGAAGGATGTTGTTAAACAGGAAGTCCTACCAAGTAAGGAAGAACTAGAGAAAATAGAGTTTGATTTAAATGATGATGAATCAGACTCTACAAAAGAACGGGGATTAGAAGAAGAAAATCCTCATATTCTAGTATTCAGGAGTTTGGTTCGAGAAAGAAGGCTACCGGAAAGGTATATTCCATCTGATTTCCGTTTAAATTTTTCTTTGTCTATTATTGATGATGATCCTAGAACTGTCACGAAGGTAGCGTATTCAAAGGATGGAAATCTCTATAAAATGGCCATGGATGAAGAAATGGAAGCCTTGGATAATAATGAGGCTTGGGATCTAGTGGAATTGTCGACTAGAAGAAATCTCATTGGTAGCAAATGGGTATTTAAAAATAAGTTGAATGCAGAAGGAAAAGTGGGGAAATACAAAGTTCGATTAGTAGCAAAGGGTTATTCTGAGGTTGAGGGAATTGATTTTGGTGAGATTTTTTCTCTTGTTTCCAAGCTAACTTTTTGTTATCTATTGGTGTTGAATTTAATTTTGAAGTAGAACATATGGATGTAAAGAAAACATTCCTACATGGGGATCTAGAAGAAGAAATATATATGAAGCATCCAGAAGGATTTGTTGTGAAGGGAAAGAAGGAGATGGTATGCAAGATGAAAAAGTTCATGTATGGTTTAAAACAATCACCAAAGATGTGGTATCAAAACTTTGATACTTATATGTAGGGACTTGGCTTCACAAGAAGAAAAGAGGATCATTGTGTGTATTTTAAATTAATTGGTGATCATTTGATTTGTTTGGTCTTGTATGTGGATAACATGTTGTTGATAGGAAACAACAAGGAGATTATACAGGATGTGAAAACTCAGTTGTCCTCTAAATTTGACGTGAAGGATCTAGGTGCTTCAAATTTCATTTTGGGCAAGGAAATTAAAAGAGATCGAAAAAAGAGGAAACTCTGGTTAAATCAGAGAAAATATGTCGAGACAATATTGTAGAGGTTTAATATGCAGGAATGTAAATCAGTCAAGGTCCCTATTCATGTTGGTGTAAAGTTATCTGTGGATCAGTGTACCAAGACACAAGAAGAGGAGGAGGACATGTCTCATGTTCCATATGTGAGTGCAGTTGGAAGTTTGATGTATGAAATGGTCTGTACTAGACCATACATTACACAAGCAGTGGGAGTTTTGGGTAGGTATATGTCAAAAACCAGTGAAGGAGCATTGGATAGTAGTAAAAAGGGTTTTCAGGTAGTTGTGTGGCACTACTATCTATGGATTGTGCTACCAAGGAAGATTGGGATTGGACAGAGTGTTGGGCATACATGGTTTTGTGGATGCAAAATAGGCTAGAGATCTGGATGATAGGAGATCTACAAGGATATATGTGTTTAACCTGTTTGGAGGAGAAATCAGTTGGATGAGCAAAAGACAGGTTGTAGTGGCACTTTCAACTATAGAAGTTGAATACATGGCAGCCACTCATGCAAGTAAGAAATCAGTATGGTTACAAAGATTGTGTTCAGGCATTGGGTTGGTACAGTAAGCTGTAAGGATAGATTGTGACAGTCAAAGTGCAATTTTTTTGGCAAAGAACCCGACTTATCATTCAAAGACAAATGATATTGATATTCAATATCACTTTGTGAGAGACANAAGGTATATTCCATCTGATTTCTGTTTAAATTTTTCTTTTTCTATTATTGATGATGATCCTAGAACTGTCACGAAGGTAGCGTATTCAAAGGATGGAAATCTCTATAAAATGGCCATGGATGAAGAAATGGAAGCCTTGGATAAGAATGAGGCTTGGGATCTATTGGAATTGTCGACTAGAAGAAATCTCATTGGCAGCAAATGGGTATTTAAAATTAAGTTGAATGCAGAAGGAAAAGTGGGGAAATACAAAGTTCGGTTAGTAGAAGAGGGTTATTCTGAGGTTGAGGGAATTGATTTTGGTGAGATTTTTTCTCTTGTTTCCAAGATAACTTCTATAATATTTTTGTTATCTATTGGTGTTGCATTTAATTTTGAAGTAGAACATATGGATGTAAAGAAAACATTCCTACATGGGGATCTAGAAGAAGAAATATATATGAAGCATCCCGAAGGATTTGTTGTGAAGGGAAAGAAGGAGATGGTATGCAAGATGAAAAAGTCCATGTATGGTTTAAAACAATCACCAAAGATGTGGTATCAAAAATTTGATACTTATATGTAGGGACTTGGCTTCATAAGAAGAAAAGAGGATCATTGTGTGTATTTTAAATTAATTGGTGATCATTTGATTTGTTTGGTCTTGTATGTGGATAACATGTTGTTGATAGGAAACAATAAGGAGATTATACAGGATGTGAAAACTCAGTTGTCCTCTAAATTTGACGTGAAGGATCTAGGTGCTTCAAATTTCATTTTGGGCAAGGAAATTAAAAGAGATCGGAAAAAGAGGAAACTCTGGTTAAATCAGAGAAAATATGTCGAGACAATATTGCAGAGGTTTAATATGCAGGAATGTAAACCAGTCAAGGTCCCTATTCATGTTGGTGTAAAGTTATCTGTGGATCAGTGTCCCAAGACACAAGAAGAGGAGGAGGACATGTATCATGTTCCATATGTGAGTGCAGTTGGAAGTTTGATGTATGAAATGGTCTGTACTAGACCAGACATTACACAAGCAGTGGGAGTTTTGGGTAGGTATATGTCAAAAACTAGCGAAGGAGCATTGGATAGTAGTAAAAAGGGTTTTCAGGTAGTTGTGTGGCACTACTATCTATGGATTGTGCTACCAAGGAAGATTGGGATTGGACAGAGTGTTGGGCATACATGGTTTTGTGGATGCAAACTAGGCTAGAGATATAGATCATAGGAGATCTAAAAGGATATATGTGTTTAACCTGTTTGGAGGAGAAATTAGTTGGATAAGCAAAAGACAGGTTGTAGTGGCACTTTCAACTATAGAAGTTGAATACATGGCAGCCACTCATGCAAGTAAGCAATCAGTATGGTTACAAAGATTGTGTTCAGGCATTGGGTTGGTACAGTAAGTTGTAAGGATAGATTGTGACAGTCAGAGTGCAATTTTTTTGGCAAAGAACCGGACTTATCATTCAAAGACAAATGATATTGATATTCAATATCACTTTGTGAGAGACATGGTTGAAGAAAAGAAAGTGTTGTTGATGAAGGTGGACACTTTGAAGAATGTTGCAGATTCATTAACAAAATCTATGAGCACTGAGAAGTTATCTTGGTGTAGAGGATCCATGGGCATTGCTATCTTATTTTTTTTACTATCTAACCCTGTAACCCCCTATATGCAAAGAAAACAACAAGTGGGAGAATCTTGGGTATGTGTTATATTCTTTGCACGACTAGCTCTCGAGTCTTCTATGTTGTGTTGGTTGCACAGGGGGGTTTGAGGGGGGGCTGCTAGGCCCCCCTTTGGGGGGCTTGTAGGCAGGTGATATCCCCCATGTGTGGAGGCTCATGGGAAGTTCCCACGAGAATTTTTTTTTACCTCAGGAAATGTGTCACATTTTTTCCTCGCTTTTCGTGTTAGCTTGATTTTTATGTTCATTGTTGGGAGGTTTTTTGTTACATGGTCTTTTCCTAATTATTTTTTATTTATGGTTAAGGAATTAGGTTTGTTGACTAATCCAGGTCATTGAGTTAGGGTTTTATATGTCGTTGGTTCCTATATGTATATTTTATTGTAAACAATGCATCACTATGAATGAATATAGAATATGTTGTTTTCTCGGTTTGGGTTTCGAGGGGAAAAATATCTATGTAATGTGTGTATTTTCCATTGTATATTTTATGTTCTTTCACTGAAAATTTGTTTGCAGTAAATATTGTACAAGGTTAAAATCTACAACGATAAGGGACTAAGAAAAGGGGATAAGTCAAGAGGGCTTAAGCCAAATAATAAAATAATATTATTCCTAATTCCTGAGTCTTATGATATGATTTTATCCTAAGTTCCCAAGTGAGGGGAACAAATCACCAAGTGGAGAAAAAGTTAGTTCCTTGAGAACCAAGTGTCAATATAGGAACAAGAAAATATAATGTTGATAATTTAGTGTAATTCCCATTCATTCCATTCCATTCTTCCATTCTGTCATCTGTACAAATTTTCTGGAGAGTGTGAGATATGAAGTTGTTGTTACCCTGTAAATACTTGGTGGTTTGGGTTGAAGAAGTAGGTTGTCAATCTTGTGTATCATTCTCTTTGGGTGAGAGAATTGTTGGGAATAGGTTTTACTGTGTGATGGCCTAGTGGGTGTCATAACTCTTTGAGAGAATCCTTGTGTTCCAAGTTCCATATCACTTTGATAATTCTTGGATGGCCTATTTTTGAAGCCCTGGAAGGGAAGTGGGACAGTCGAGGGACTATGGAGCAGTGAAGGGGTACACTTCCTTGAGTGGGACAGGTTGTGGGGAATGAGAGGTTGTGAGGTGGAACTATTGCTATATTTGGTGCCATTATCCTTGTCCTAAGTTTGTGTGTTGTTGAACTTTAGTTTTTCCTAGGTAGCCTTTGCCCTGGTGGAGTCATAGTCCCAGCTTAGGGGTGACTTGTTGTTGAGAGTGAATAAACAACAGGTTCTATGGATGGGAGGAACATCTGAGGTCTGCAGTTAGTTGGTGATTTTCATTCAAAGATAAGTGTACTTTATATGTTATTATGCTAACTAATGTGTGTTGTTAATTATGTTATGTTATAATTCTATATAATTATGAATGCATTATATGTTTTAGGACTGCGTAATTGTGTTCATAATTGTGGGCATAATTGTGTTCATATACATGGAATATTAATTAATAAATGGAATCATAGAATTAATGGGTTGAACTGAAGAAAATTGAAAATTCAGTGGTTGATAGAGGGTAGGTTTCTACTTACGGTGCCTAGGTGAGGTCCTGGGTACATTACAATTTGCATAACAAAATATGGGGTTTAACACCATGAAATTAGGGGATTTGTAAATATTTTCAAGGTAGGAATTAAAGTCTTTCAAGGGAATCATATTATTTTCTTTATGGTGTAGAATTTCTTAGGATGTACCTTAGATAGATGCAAAATCTTCTCTTTCTTTCTACCAATATATTGTCTTTTTTATTATTTTTAATTAGAGTTTTGTATCTATTTATCTTATCAAATTTTAAGAACTTATTAAAAGCATCTATAATAACTTTTCTAGCAACTTTATACTTACTATCATACAAAAAGATAGTTATTAGATATTATTTTTTTTACATGAAACCTTGACACCTTGGTAGAAAACTTATTAATAAAAATAGAGAAAATTATAATTATATATATAAGTAAAATATACTTAATAAATGTAACATTTTTCTTTATTGTTACTTTAATAAATACATTTCATGTATAAATGTAAAATTTCAATCAAAATATATATAAGAATATAACAACAATATAGTGTCTTCTTTTTAAATTTATATGTAACAATAATATAAAAACAATTATATATATATATATATATATATATATAATAACATTTTTTTTTGTTTTTTTTAACCTATCATAAATGAAACACTTTTAAACCTATCGTTTGGTGTCTTAACCACCACCATCATCACAAAAAAAATGATTTTTTTTTTATATATATAATATAGATGTAACTATACTAGCATAGCCATTAACTTGCGGCTGAGAACGTCGAAAGCTAGTGACTGATAATGTGTTCCTTCAATATTATACTGAGAATGTGTGCCCTTAATATAAAACGTTTGTGGTAATCTGTTTGTGGTAATATGCAATGTTTGACTGCATTAGGTTAATAAATGGAACATGGCAATTACACATCCTTACAGTAATTTTTTAATGTGATTAGGTAAATGTTAAAAAGTAAACATGTTAACGGATGCCTTGATAAATGCAAGAAAGTTATGAACAATAAATCTGATCCATTGATTTTGGAGGACGACTAAGAATATCATTAAGGTTAAAAAAGGTTAAAAGATCATTAATTATGCCCAGTGTCAATAGGTGTACGCCTTTCAACGTAAAAATAACATTTTTCTTTGTTTTTTTTTTTCATTTTTTAAAATTATCATAATTTAGTGGTCAATTAACATTGAGAACAATCATCATTGGCTAACAAATGAAAATTGATTCATCACTTTGATTTAAAGAAAACCATGTCACCATAAATAATATGATGGTTTGCTAGATGCCTTTAGATCTTGGGTCGTAGTTTTAGATCTTACTCTGAGACCAAAAGGTAATTTCAGCTTGGGTAGAATCATAGCATCTGGAAGAAAGCCACTATGCCTTGTTCTCATCATTGATTGGGGCATGTTCCTTTTAGTAACATTTAACCTTAATCTCATACTTGAAACAAAATACAATCCCCATTACACTCTAACTATTATCTCTAAAGTAAATCTTCCTCTTATTATTGAATACATATGTTTTCTTTTCTATATACCATTAAATTAGTTTAATAAATTATTTTT
Source organism: Picea mariana (assembly GCA_032191745.1). Taxonomy (NCBI): domain Eukaryota; kingdom Viridiplantae; phylum Streptophyta; class Pinopsida; order Pinales; family Pinaceae; genus Picea; species Picea mariana. Next base: position 17,834 of record JASDQU010755065.1, on the reverse strand, counting down.
TCTCTTTATTGAATATTTAATAAATATCTTCAATTCATAAGTAAAATATTAAATTTCCAATCAAATTTACAGGTTAAAATGTCATATTTTAAATACTTAAAACAATATTTAAATTAAAATATTTAATAAATATCTTCAATTCATAAGTAAAATATTAAATTTTTAATCAAATTTACAGGTTAAAATGTCATATTTTAAATACTTAAAACAATATTTAAATTAAAATAATTAACTTAGTGTTATGTTTTGAAAAAAATATATATAATTATAAAAAACAATTCTCCTTCATTCATTTAAATGCATAAGTTAACAATAAAATAAAATAAAATAAATTGTTTAAAAGACTGATTTTT
>JASDQU010755064.1:36158-49033 GCA_032191745.1 Picea mariana | reverse complement strand
TTTTGCTCATGCACTAGGCTTGGAGGAGCTTGCTTATGTTGTTTCTTGGCTATTTTGGTGGTAATCTCTGCAAACTAGGGTTTTTCATGCTTGATTATTCTTGGTGAAGTAAGTAAATGCTGCAATTTGTTTATGCATTAAATTTTTGTGGTCAATTTTACTTATTCATATTAAATATTATGAAATTGCTTGCTAAGAAACCCTAGGAGAAGGAACATAAGGTATTTCTTCCTTCTTGATCTTGCCATTTATTGTTAATAACGTTTTGTCTAGATTAAGGCTTCTAGAGCCCTAAAGTGTTAGCACTTTAAAAGTCCTTTTTTAGAGGTTTGTTGCATAAAATATGTTTCAATAGTCTAAGGAAGGAGAAATTCTCTAGAGCCTAGAAGATCCTACTCTCTAGCTAAATTTATCCTCGAGGCCTTGGATCCTTGAAGACTTAAGGTGTTATTCTTCAAGGTTTCACCTCATTTATCTTTAGACAAGTATAATCATTAAATTCTCCAAGTTATTTGCTGCTATCAAAGGCTCCGTTGACCAAAAGACACTTGTCTACTCTCTCTTGTGAAGGATTGTGACCAAACAACTCTCATAATCTCTTCTTTGAAGCTTCCACTAACTAATACTAACCCTAGCTTAGCTAAACTAACTAATTGTGTTGCTGCTATTACAAAACATTTKCTACAACCATACTAACCTTGTAATTTGCTGCATACACTCAACTAACATTGACAYAACATACTYAGAATTTGCTTGTGATAATTATTAAATAATCTACTTGATAAATGTTAAGTTTCCATGATATTTTCTTGCAATTCTGAGCACTAATTCTTGCTGATGTTATAAAAGTTTTCTATAGGCATCCAAAAGCAGTGAATTTTCTGCATAATTCATATTATTTGCTAGCTAATCACTTCAGAATTTGTCTATGACAAGTTACTATCATTTTATACATTAAATGCCACATTTTTAATGTCTTTTAGAGCACTTTCTGAAGAGTATCTTTGCAACTGTTACATATTTCTCATTGTTGTTATAAACTTATTAACTGTTGCAATTTTATCAGTTGGAATTTACATCATTGGTTTATTGTCTTATTGAAGCACTAATATCATTTTCGTACTTGAGATTCCCATATTTTTGCTTGTCGTATTGTTTTGGGCATGTACACTTCATCCATTACATTTTATTCATCTCTTAAGACATAAACCCAACAATACCATTTTATTTGAGTGACCAGTGAGAGGGGAGTATCTTTATATCTTTTCTTCATTTCACCATCCCTTTAGGTCACTGGGGACGTCTCCCTTGGGGTAGTTTCTTCCACTCCTAAACAAAAAGGGGTTTCCTATTAAGGTGGCAGTGATAGGTCACCCCCTTGTTATGCCAATCTTGTCTCTCTTTCCTTGGGATTTGGGAAAGTACAAATTGCGCGATCATAGGGCCTTCTTCAAATTCAACACTTATTTCAATGAAAATATTTTTAGTGAAGGATTCAACAACCTATACCCCTTAAAACCATCAGGATAACACATAAATATGCATTCTTGACTCTGGGGTTCCAAATCCTTCCTCTTCTCTGAAGGTATGCGTACCCATGCATGACATCCAAATGCTCGAAGGTGAGTGACATCCGGTTTCTTATCGCTCCAAGCCTCAGATGGAGTGACTCCCTTCAAAGATTTATGAATAATTTTTTTCTATATGTAGGATACACAATTAATAGATTCAACCCGTATCTTGGGAACAAGGTATTTGGACTATAGGATGTAGTTGGTTGTCTCCTTCAAATATCTATTCTTCCTCTCAGTAGCTCCGTTATGATGTGGAGTATATGGAACTACATGATGCAACTCAATACACAATTTTGTGCATAGATGATGGACATCCTTGTTCAATAATTCCCCCCATTATCTATATGTAGGATCTTAATCCCCTTCCCTAACTTCTTCTTTGCAAGTGCTTTGAAGTGTCTGAGATACTAAAGCACTTTAGATTTTTGCTTGAGAAAATACACCGAGGTGTACCTTGACCAATCATCAATAGGTCAAGACATACTTGGCCTTGCTCATGGATGGGTGATGGAATGGGCCCATGATTTCACTATGAATGAGCTCAAGGGGTGAAGAGGCCCTCCAATCATCCCCTTCAAAAAAATTTCTTCTGTATGCTTTCCGATTATGTAGCCATAATAAATTCTATCAAAATTTTTTATATCCGACAAACTTGTCACCATACCCTACTTGCTAAGTTGCTACAAGTAGTGGTAGTTGAGTGATCTAGGTGGATATGGGTGGCCACCCACCTAATCCACTGGCTTGAAAAACAATTTTCCACCTTGGCAGTTTTTCGACAGTTTTTCGGGTTCCAAACTTCCGAGGTCGTTTTGAGGCCCTAAATGACACTTTTTTGGGATTTGGGGCCCAAGTGATTGCCAAAGGCACTTACCTGGGCCAGTCAAAAATTGTTCTTCTCAGTTAGACCTTTCCAATGGGCTATCATGCACCTAAAACATATATCGTATGCAAAATTTATGACCTCGACAAGTTGATGTACTAACTTACCCAAACGGGGCCCACATGACTTTTGGCGCTTCATATCCTAGGGTTAGGTTTTTGGATGTCTAGGGTTTTTGACATTCCTGTTTATTGTAAGAGGCCTTCAGAGTCTCACTGTAACCATCTTCTTGCGAATGAGCACAACCATCACATCTCTTCTCAGAGATAAGCTGCCACCATTCCAAATAGCTTGTTTTCGGCTGCATTTTATAGTTTCAAATTATTTCCTTATTGAATAGAAAACCAATTTTACTGTATCTCTGTTATTCTATGTTAAGCATTTGTTAATAATCTATAGTCATTTATTTTTGCCCATAAAATATGGATCAATGGTATCAGAGCGGTTTGCTCCTTGTTGTCTTAATGCATGTCCCCAACGAGGTCAGAGTACAAAGAATTGGGTCTCGAGCTTGTTTCTCTTGAGAACAAAAGTCTCACACGCCCAAGCGACCTCTCATGGTAGGAGAAAAGAAATATGATGGGACAATAGATCCTTTCAAAATGTTGCTTGAGGAATCCCTCACACAACAACGGAACGAGATGATGGATAGTTTCGCGCAAATCATTCGACGACTACTAATAAGTGACACATCTTCTTCGAGCTGAGGTGCCGCCCCCTTCAAGGTACAAATCAACTTCAATATTCCTGTATTTGAAGGTCAGATAGACAAAGATGTTGTAGAAAAATGGTTGAATCTACTAGAAGGGTATTTTTCTGTCCATAACTTTTCGAATAGAGAAAAGATTAATTTTGCACTCCTCAAAGGCGTTCCCCATGTCAAAGATTGGTGGGAAACTTTCTGTGAGTAAAAGGAAATAGAGGAACCCTCATTATTTATAGTCATGACCACTTGGGAATCCTTCAAGGATGCTATTAAGAAACAATACTACCCTGTCAGAAGTTATGATGACTTGTATACCAAATGGACCACATTGCGACAAGAAAGAGACCAAGCAGTGCTAGAGTTCACAAATATCTTCCACACCTTGCGCACCAAGTTAGGTATCAAAGATTCAGAGTGACATCTGGTGCTCAAGTATCATGGTGCTCTGCATAGATACATCTAGACTGAAATGTAATTTTTGGACATCTCGTCCTTGGGCACGACCTACTGATATGCTGTCAAAATCGAGCGGAAACTCAAACAAAAGACATGACAATTTGGGCCTAAAAATCCCTCACAGCAAAATCCAGAAAAGGGTGGCCCCAACCCACAAAACAAAGGACAGAGAAAATATGGACAGTATCAAGACAATCAGTCTAAGCCACAAGCAAGGAAGGACACCGGAAAGACAAAGAAAGATAGTTGGAAGTGGTGTGACTTCCATAAGAGCCCTTGGCATAACACTGCTGACTGCCGCTCAAACCAGTTGCTGGTGCTCGAAGTGAAAGCCTTTGAATCAGATGCGGGTTATGACTCTGAGTCAGAACCAAAAAGGGGAAGAAAAATCATTGACGTGGAACCTAGTGCCACCGTTTCTACCACAAAGCTCCAACCTGGTGAACCAGATGAGCCGGAAGAAGGAGAGCGCCTCTTCAATTCACAGATGTGGGTAAAAGGCACCCCGTTGCACTTCATCATTGATAGAGGTATCCAGAAGAACCTCATCTTAGCAGAGGTCATCAAGCGGCTGGCCCTGCCGACAACGCCACACCCACAATCCTACACCATTGTATGGCTCCGCCAAGGAAGCGATCTCCGCGTCAGCCAACAATGACGACTGTTGTACGACATCAAGCCCTTCAAAGACAAGGTATTGTGTGATGTTTCTCCTCTCAAAGTTTGTGATGTTCTTTTGGGCCAACCTTATTTATATAAACATCATGTTGTATATGAGTCTAGGCCTCATAGTGTTATTATTACTTTGAACAGGAAATTATACAGGATACTCGAGGCAGTCCCACCTAGTGCTATTTCCTTGATCTCTACCAAGCAATGCAGAAAGGTCATCTCTCAGACGGGGAAGTTTTTCTTCTTCGTGATTCGCTCTCAGAATGAGAAAAAGATCACAACCACATCCAGGGTCTTCGTGGCTGACCTCTCCACACAACAGAAGCAAGTAGATAAGGTCATGGAAGAATACTCAGATATCTTCTCGTCACCTACCGGGGTACCTATGCATTGTCAGGTTAAGCACCCCATCGATCTGACCCCTGACGCACCGCTTCCCAATGGGCCAGTCTATCACCACTCTTTGTTAGAGAATGAGGAGATCAAGTGACAAATCCAAGAACTACTCCACAAGGGGCACATCCATCCCAGCTCATCACCTTGTAGGAGCCCAATCATACTGGTACAGAATAAATATGGAATCTGGCGACTCTGCATTGATTACCAAGCTCTGAACAAAATCATAGTCAGAAACTGGTACCTGATTCCCCGAATCGACGACCTCCTTGATCAAATCACCATAGCCAAATACTTCAGTAAGATTGATCTAAAGTCTGGCTACCATCAAGTCTCGATAGAATAGATAGATGTATGGAAGACCGCCTTCAAGTCAAAGGAAAGCCTTTTTGAATGGTTGGTCATGCCCTTTGGTTTGAAAAATTCTCCAGCCACTTTCATGAGGATGATGGACGATATCCTGTGAACATTCACCAATAATTTTGTAGTGGTGTATCTGGATGACATTCTCATTTACAACAAGACTTGGGAAAAACACTTGCAGCATATTCAACAGGTTCTGCACACCCTGCGACAGCACAAGCTATATGCCAACTTGGAAAAATGATCCTTTGACATGGACAGGGTCCATTACCTGGGCTACATCGTTGATCAACATGGCGTACATGTGGATCTAGCCAAGATCCAAGTCATTCGTGACTAGCTAGCCTCAACCACACTCACTAAGCTTCAGAGCTTCTTGGGCCTTGCCAATTTCTACCACAGGTTTGTGTTGGGATTCTCCCATATTACATGGGCCCTTAATCAAATAACCAGGGGTGGTTGTAAGGATAAATTTGTGTGGGGCCCATCCCAACAACAATCGTTCGATGATTTGAAGCAATGTTTGTGCTCATCCCTAGTACTTTCACTACCAGACCTCAAACAACCCTTTGAGATCAAGATGGATTCTTTAGACTATGCTGTGGGTGCCGTTCTCACTCAGCATGGCCACCCCATGGCCTATCATAGTGAGACACTATCAAATGTTGTCGGTAAGTACCCTACTTAGGACAAAGAAATGTAATCCATTGTGCAAGCCTGCCGCTAGTGGAGACATTACATTCTTGGGAAGTAGACAGTCATCCACATTGATCATAAGCCACTACAGTTCATGCAGACATAAGGAAAATTGCAGAATGACCGCCATCAAAAGTGGTCCACATACTTGTAGCAATTCCACCTCAACATCAAGCATAAAACATGAAGCACTAACCGTGTCACTGATTGCCTCAACATACCGCCAGTCGCAACACTCACCATGGTGCTATACTCTTGTGGCCATGAGACCTCTAGATGGCCCCAATTCTATGATACAGACCCCGACTTTGCCACCACCTACCAAATGTTGGGTGCAAACGCAATTGTTAATAATTTCCATCTTCAGGATGAGTTGTTGTGTCATTTGGGCCATATCTACATTCCATCAAGTGAGCGAGCGAAGCTGATCTGGGAATCCCACTAAAATTTGGTGGAAGGACACTTCGACGTAAAAAAGACAATGGTGATGCTATAGAAACATTTCTACTGGCCGAAACTTCGACAGGAGGTTAGCAAGTATATCAGGTCCTTCACTGCCTGCGCTATTGCCAAACCGACCACTAAGAAATAGGGCCTGTACACCCCTCTTCCTACTCCTGACAAGCCATGGGAATCCATCTCAATGGAATACATGTTGGGCCTCCCATCCACCAAGCGGGGAAATGACTTTGTTTTTGTGGTTGTTGATCGCTTTTCTAAGATGGTGATTCTGGTTGCCTGCAAGAAGAGCATCACAATAGAGGCCACTTCCAAGATCTTATTTGAATGAGTCTGGGTACATTTTGGAATCCCACAAACCATTGACTCAGATCGGGACAGTTCATTTCTCAACACATTCTGGTTGAGCCTCTGGTCACTGTTGGACACCAAGCTCACCAAATCCATGACCTTCCACCCCTAGACAGATGGCCAAACCGAGGTCGTAAATAGAATGATTGTGCATATTATGCACATGTATAATTCCAAGCACCCTCACACATGGGATGAGAGTCTTCCCTATGTCTAACATAGCTACAACCAATTCCTACATAGCTCAACTAGCCACAACCCATTTCAGGTGGGGTTGGGATTCCAACCATTGGGTCACATAGATGTTGCACTTCCCCTTGTGGTCACCTCGACCGACTCATATCCTGCTCCAATTGAAGTTAAAAAATCCACCCGGTTCATTGAGAAGATCCAACACATCCACCAACAAGTTCAGGATATCTTACAGAAGTCCAATGATAAGTACAAGTAGCTCCATGATCAACATCGGGTGCCACATAAGTTTCAGGTGGGTGAAAAAGTTTGGTTGCACTTGCAGAAAGAACGTCTTACATGACCCCATCAAAATCTTTTCCCACTCTGTTATGGTCTGTACACCATCACAAAGGCTGTGGGGGATAATGATTTTGAGATCAACATTCCTCCTTTCCTTGGCCTGCACCCAATGTTCAACGTGGATCTCCTTCGGCCTTATTTCCCACCATTATTGGACACCTCAGAAGTAGCAGAACAACTGACACCAACAGAGCTCAACCTTGACTACATACAACAGGCATCTAGGGATCACATTGTGGACACATAGATCAAGGAACTTGATAACAAAGGATCCAACTTTATCAAGTCGTCAAAGCAGGGTAGCTCCTGCACCAAGGCAAGTGGCTCACCCGGGGCCAAATTCAATAAAAATTTCCTCATCTGATGGGGGAAATCAATGCAATGGAGACCATTTCTTCCTAAGGAGGGAGGACTGATCCAGGTGGATATCAGTGGCCACCCACCTATTCCAATGGATCGAAAAACAGTTTGGGGTTGTTTTGAGGCCCTAAACGACGTAGTTTTTGGATTTGGGGCTCATGTGACTGCCAAAGGCACTGACCTGGGCCAATTGAAAACTGTTCTTCTCGGTTAGACCTTTCCAACGGGTTATTGTGCGCCTAAAACAAAGATCGTATGCAAAATTTACGACCCCGGGATGTTGATGTACTAACTTTCCCAAACGGGGCCCACATGACTTTTGGCGCTTCATCTCCTAGGGTTAGGTTTTTGGATCTTTAGGGTTTTTGACATTCATGTTTATTGTAAAAGGCCTTCAGAGCCTCATTGTAACCATCTTCTTGTGAATGAGTGAAACCGTCACATCTCTTCTTAGAGATAAGCTGCCACCATTCCAACCAGCTTGTTTTCCGCTGCATTTTATAGTTTCAACTTATTTCCTTATTGAATAGAAAACCAGTTTTATTGTATCTCTGTTATTTTGTGTTAAGCATCTTTTAATAATTTGTAGTCATTTAGTTCTTCTCATAAAATCTGGATCATTGAGGTGACCAAATATCTCATGCCATAACCTACTGGATTTATTAACATGTTTTAGTAGTACAAAAAAAAGATATTTAGTAATGAAATAGGAAAAAACATACAACCTGGACCATTGCTTTGCTACTCCAACTGTAACATTTGATCCATAAGAAATCTTTGAAATCACTACTGAATGTAGAGTGAACGCCACTCGCTTTCTAATACCTAAATGTGTGATCTGATATATGGAAAACATATTGATGGAAAGTGAGGGTACATGTATCACATTCTGAAAATGTCCATGTTGTAAGTCAATTCTACCTTTCCCACATACCTGTATAGTCGTATCATATCCCATTAAAATGGAAGTATTGGTGCATGGCTCCAAATAAGTGAAGGAATCTTGTGATGAGGCCATATGATTAGATGATCCTGAATTAATAATGCATGTGGATGTTTAAGAATAAATAACCACTAAATCATGAACTTCTCATCCTTTTCCTCTATCATTAGGGGGCTTTTCAACATCCTTCTTCTTAGCATTTTTTGATATGTTCTCACCAAGATTGTTTTGTTGAAAATTATGTGCCATCCGATCAATTGTTTTCTTCATGCATGTATTTTCTATATGAAGTCCTTTATTGCGGTAGCCACGCTTTAAATTTTCCTTCTTTGATCCACCCCCCTCAGGGTTGGAGGTCTCCTATATAGATTTGGGATTTCTATCCTTTTTCAAATGTGGGCCTTTCCTACCTTTGAAATTTTGTTTGAATTTACTGCTAGAATTCTCATTTGTTGCAAGTGCATGTGAATTTGTGGACTTGAGGGCACCCATTCAAACACATTTATATTGCTCATGGGTGAGAGACTGAACAAAAGCATCCATGGGAGGCATCTTCCACCCAACTCCCATTGCTAGTTTTGTAGCATGAAAAGTAGAGACAAACATTTAGTATTCAAGACCCAGTTTTGATTGGATTGAAAGAATGAGATGATATTCTTTCTTTTCTATACCACATAGCTTAAGATACAACAACAATGATTTAAATTTTGTGAAGAAGTCATGAATACTGTTGAATATATTCGGGGTCAAAGCAATGAGTTCATTCTCCAATTGATGACCTCGAAGCACATCCTGCTTCTGGAAAAGTTCTTCCAATGTGGTCCAAAATTCATTCATACTAGTATAATATTTGATGTGGAATAGAAGGATAACATAAATTGAGAGGCTCAACAACCCAAAGGCTTCATCCATCGCGTTAAACCATTTTTCTTTCTCCACTACATAATTGGGTTCAATCTTTGTTCCCAATTTAATCTTATACAAGCCTTTACTCTGCAAGAGAATAACTACTGGTATCTTTCATTCATGGTAGTTGAAAGGAGTGAGGATTATTTGTTGGTATTGATCCATTTTATCTGTTGTGCTCTTTGATGTGTCTTCCACTTGCAAAAACCTCTATACTCTTCTTTAGATTTAAGCTAGCTTTGATACCATGTAGAAATGGCTACACACTTGGAAGATCTATAATCTAATTGAAAAGTAATACAATAGCAATCAAGAATAAGAGAAGAGAAAAAAATAATAGAGCAATCAAATTCTTATTGATCACAAAGTATGAATATATAATAGTACAGAGGCACAAAAGTAAAAAAACTTCAAGTAACCCACATGAGGCTTACCTTAGTGCTCATTTACACTTAATAGCCAAGTAGAAATTCATGAGGGAGTGAACTAAGTGATTACTTACCCATAATATCCACTAAAGCACTCTATTTCCTAGAAATTAGGATCTAACCCACAAAATAGGATAAATACCTACAAATAGGGATGAGCGCACTTTTCCCAATAAACTAGGAGTAGGGTTCCACAAATAAGACAAAGACCTAACAAATAGGAGGTAGGCTCTTTAAATGAAGGGATAAGGTAAGAAGTGTGCTCCTACTCCATAAAAATAGACAATTATCCCTAAATTTTAGGAATGGAGCACTTTCATGCCTCTTAAAGTCAAAATTTCACTAAATAGGACCCCTAGAATAAAGGAGATGAAATCTAATGCACTATAGGAGAGAGAAAATGATCAGTATATGAGAAATATGCTCTATCGGTAAAACCACAAAGATTGATGTATTATGAAAGTACACGAGGACAATACAAACCATTGCCAATCACATCTACCACAATTGCCAAAATCTTGCTTTCAACGGGGCACTTCTGGAGTGATTATGAAACACAAACATAATCTAGAATTCCTGACGCTTTTATTTACAAACTATTTGTTCTTGCATCATTATTTGATTGAGTTAGCCAAATAATGATCCAAGTATAAACTCTATTGTGAATTGAAGCGCTAATGTTTTAGAATCAACTCAATTTGTACTTGGATCATTTAGTCATTGATCTAAGTACACCCTTAAGTTATTCTGGAACATAAACACTTCCATTCACAATAGAGTTTTTCCTTGGATCATTCTCTTGCCAAATCAACTAGAGAATGATGCAAGTACAAACATGTTTGTAAAGAAGAGTTTGGCAGGGCTTTGAAATTTTGTTTACATTATAATGAATCCAAAAGTGCCCTGTTGAGAGTAAAAAGTTTGAGTCAAGTAAAGAACAAATACATGGAAATTTTGATGGGCTCAACCTTTAATACAATATTGTCGCTCTTCTTCTACTATGATTTATTGATATGAGATGAATGGACCAATGATTCTACTAAGATGTATTGTCATATGTTATATGTATTCATCGATGCACAAAGAAAAATGACTAAAATGGCGATACAAGTGATTGAAATGCATTTGACATTCGATTTCACAAGAAATCAAAATAGAGGAGAAATGTGACAATGTGTTTTCTCACAAGTACCCAAGACAATTTATATTTCATTTCCTATGTGTTTTTCAATGTGATTCATGTCTCACAGTGCTGCAGTTTTCCATTAAAAATTTGATAGGCCTTGAATAACTCTAGGCTTGAATGAATTTTATTAATGTTAGTCACATATAAATTTATTGAGATAAGACCTTTGGTTTCATATTCCAAGGGGTATGATGACTATTCCTATTCACCTATGACTCTTCATATTTCTCCTAAATGAATAATAATAATAATATTTACAATACACCATAATCCATAGGATTACATATCTAACATCCCCCCCTTTAATCTGAAGGGGTGTAATTTGTTAGTCCAAGCATATTTATGAACTTTCCAAACTTTTTTCTTCCAAGTGCTTTGGTGAATATGTTTACAATTTTCTCACTTGTGGGACAATGTATCAAATGAATGGTATTGGCCTCTACATGATGTCTAATCATATGGTATTTTTCTTTGATGTGCTTTGTTTGATCATGGAATCTAGGATTCTCGACCAACTTGATTGTATAAGTGTTTTCATTTAAAAGTGGAGTAACATTCAACTATTTCTCCTACAAATCCTCTAATATATTTTTGAGCCACACAATATCCTTTGTTGCCTCTGTAGTAGTCACATATGTTGCCTCTATAGTGAAATTTGCTAGAACAAATTGTTTATGTGATCTCTAAGAGATAATTGTTGATCCAAGACTCATGAGGTATCATAAATTAGACACACCATTCTCCTTATCCCCATCAAAGTCTGAATTTGTATCCAACTAGTTTGGTGTGCTCCACCTTAGAGTACTTGAGCCTAAAGTCTTGATTTCCCTTCAAGTACCTTAGAACTCTCTTTACAACACACTAATGTCCTTCACAAGGTTTTTGAATGAACCTAGAAAAGATCCCAACTACAAATGAAATATATGGTATAATAGTGGTAAGGTAGATGGGATGGCCCACAAGTTTCCTATATTTGGTTGCATCCTCAATTTCATTCCCTTATTTTGATGTTAGCTTTAGATTTTGCTCCATTGGAGTAGAGAGAGGATTATAATCAACCATGCCAAATTTACTCAACAACTCTCCAATGTACTTCTTTTGGGAGAGGAATATGTACCTTGGATTTAGAGTTACTTCAATACCCAAGTAGTAGTGAATATGTCCCATATATGTCATCTCAAAACCCTCCTTCAATTATTTCTTTATGGATGAAATACATGCTTCATTGTTCCTTGTTATCAAAATATCATCTACATACACCACAAGGTATAAAATAGTTTTGCCAACTTTCTTGACAAACAAAGTTGCATCACTAAGATTAAAGTGCTTGAAATTGATCCTCAAAATATGCTTAGTTAGTTTTTCATACCATGTGCGAGGTGCTTGTTTAATCTATATAAATACTTAATGAGATTGCATACCTTATGTTCTTGACCCTTCACAAAAAATCCTATTGGTTGAAATATGTGGACATTATTTTTCAAATATCCATTCAAGAAATTTTCCTTCACATCCAAGTGATGAATCTTTCACCTATTATGTCATGACAAAGCCAACACATCACTAATGGTAGCCCATTTCCCTGTGGAGGCAAAAGTCTCCGCATAGTCTATGCCTTCTTTTTATGCATATATTTTCACCACAATCCTTGCCTTATGGTTGTCAAGCAAGCCATTTTATTTGTACTTGTTCTTGTGGACCCACTTGCAGCCAATTGGTTTGGTTCCAAATGGAGGATCCACCAACTTCCATGTCCCATTATTGATGAGAGCATCATTCTCCTTCTAGATAGCTTGTTTCCATTCATCATGAGAAAGAACTTATTCAAAGGAAGTTGGTTCAAAGAAAGTATATAAATTCAATTCACAATCATATGAAACTTCCATATCATTGACATCACCTAAATCTAAATCATCTACATGACCTCCATCATCTTGTCTTGCTAAACTTCTAGTTCTTGTA
>JASDQU010755064.1:23059-34822 GCA_032191745.1 Picea mariana | reverse complement strand
AAAATAGAGGAGAAATGTGACAATGTGTTTTCTCACAAGTACCCAAGACAATTTATATTTCATTTCCTATGTGTTTTTCAATGTGATTCATGTCTCACAGTGCTGCAGTTTTCCATTAAAAATTTGATAGGCCTTGAATAACTCTAGGCTTGAATGAATTTTATTAATGTTAGTCACATATAAATTTATTGAGATAAGACCTTTGGTTTCATATTCCAAGGGGTATGATGACTATTCCTATTCACCTATGACTCTTCATATTTCTCCTAAATGAATAATAATAATAATATTTACAATACACCATAATCCATAGGATTACATATCTAACATCCCCCCCTTTAATCTGAAGGGGTGTAATTTGTTAGTCCAAGCATATTTATGAACTTTCCAAACTTTTTTCTTCCAAGTGCTTTGGTGAATATGTTTACAATTTTCTCACTTGTGGGACAATGTATCAAATGAATGGTATTGGCCTCTACATGATGTCTAATCATATGGTATTTTTCTTTGATGTTCTTTGTTTGATCATGGAATCTAGGATTCTCGACTAACTTGATTGTATAAGTGTTTTCATTTAAGAGTGGAGTAACATTCAACTATTTCTCCTACAAATCCTCTAATATCTTTTTGAGCCACACAATATCCTTTGTTGCCTTTGCAGTAGTCACATATGTTGCCTCTATAGTGGAATTTGCTAGAACGAATTGTTTATGTGATCTCTAAGAGATAATTGTTGATCCAAGACTCATGAGGTATCATGAATTAGACACACCATTCTCCTTATCCCCATCAAAGTCTGAATCTGTATCCAACTAGTTTGGTGTGCTCCACCTTAGAGTACTTGAGACTAAAGTCTTTATTTCCCTTCAAGTACCTTACAACTCTCTTTGCAACACACTAATGTCCTTCACAAGGTTTTTGAATGAACCTAGAAAAGATCCCAACTACAAATGAAATATATGGTATAATAGTGGTAAGGTAGATGGGATGGCCCACAAGTTTCCTATATTTGGTTGCATCCTCAAATTCATTCCCTTATTTTGATGTTATCTTTAGATTTTGCTCCATTGGAGTAGAGAGAGGATTATAATCAACAATGCCAAATTTACTCAACAACTCTCCAATGTACTTCTTTTGGGAGAGGAATATGTACCTTGGATTTAGAGTTACTTCAATACCCAAGTAGTAGTGAAGATGTCCCATATATGTCATCTCAAAACCCTCCTTCAATTATTTCTTTATGAATGCAATACATGCTTCATTGTTCCTTGTTATCAAAATATCATCTACATACACCACAAGGTATAAAATAGTTTTGCCAACTTTCTTGACAAACAAAGTTGCATCACTTAGATTAAAGTGCTTGAAATTGATCCTCAAAATATGCTTAGTTAGCTTTTCATACCATGTGCGAGGTGCTTGTTTAATCCATATAAATAATTAATGAGATTGAATACCTTATGTTCTTGACCCTTCACAACAAATCCTTTTGGTTGAAATATGTAGACATTCTCTTTCAAATATCCATTCAAGAAATTTTCCTTCACATCCAAGTGATGAATCTTTCACCTATTATGTGATGACAAAGCCAACAAATCACTAATGGTAGCCCATTTCCCTGTGGAGGCAAAAGTCTCTGCATAGTCTATGCCTTCTTTTTATGCATATATTTTCACCACAATCCTTGCCTTATGCTTGTCAAGCAAGCCATTTTATTTGTACTTGTTCTTGTGGACCCACTTGCAGCCAATTGGTTTGGTTCCAAATGGAGGATCCACCAACTTCCATGTCCCATTATTGATGAGAGCATCATTCTCCTTCTGGATAGCTTGTTTCCATTCATCATGAGAAAGAACTTATTCAAAGGAAGTTGGTTCAAAGAAAGTATATAAATTCAATTCACAATCATATGAAACTTCCATATCATTGACATCACCTAAGTCTAAATCATTTACATGACCTCCATCATCTTGTCTTGCTAAACTTCTAGTTCTTGTATTTCAACCTCATTAGGATGAACACTTTCAAGTGTATTCATGACCCCTTTGGGAATTTATGTGATGGTCCAGGTTTCTCAATTGATTGAGATRGTAAGACATTCCYATCAAGATTAAACATTTCAATCCTATCAATCACATCATCCAATTGAACCTCGTGTTTTGATGAATTGGATGGATCTTCTACATGAGTGGGAGATGGAATTTCAAAAGAATATTCTAGAKATTGATCCAAGATAGGGATCCCCCCTTCAAGATGTGGAATATCATTATCAAAGTCATGATATATATTTACATGGGTAAATCTATCAAGATGATCAAGTTGCCACTCAACAGTCTTGTCATTTATAGTGGATTCAAGAAAAATCACATCTCTGGAAAGAACAAACTTTTTATTTACCTCTTCATAAAGACGATATTCCTTGGTGCTATTTGAGTACCTCAAGAAGATGCACTTTTGACTTCTTGCACCTAGTTTGTTTCTTCTCTCCTTAGGAATTAAGGCATAACAAGTGGAACCGAAAACCTTAAGATGCCTCATTGAGGGAATGTGGTCATACCACATTTCTCGAGGAGTCTTGTTCCCAATATAATGATATGGAATTCTATTTATCAAATACACTGCACACATAAATACATCACCCCAAAACATGAACTTCTTATTCTTGAAAAATAACATGGAACGTACCATATTCAAGAGTATTTTGTTCATTCTTTCTGCTACACCATTATGTTGAGGATTGTATGGAAAAGTGGTTTGACGATTAATCCCATGTTGGTGAAGACATATTTCAAACTCATTAGAAGTATATTACCCTCCATTATCAATATGAAGAGTGCCAATATGAGATTGTGCTTCATATGAAATCCATACATGAAATGTTTTAAATGTTTCAAATGCTTGATATTTATGTTTCAAATAATAAACCCAACACACCCTAGTGTAATCATCAATAAAAGTCATAATGTGTGTCACCAAAATCAGATGCAATAGGCATGGGGCCAAACAAATTAGAGTGGATCAACTCTAACTTTTTACAAGCTCTCAAAGTGGAATCATGTAAATGATGCTTGCTATGTTTAACAAGGATACATGAATCACATTGCTTCAAATTCCTTGGAATGGTAGGAAACCAGAAACACCATTTTTCTTCAACATATGAAGACTATCATAATTGATGTGCCCAAATATAACATACCACAAGAGATTGGATGAATACGTACCTTCATCATGGTGAGAGAGGAATGCAAAATTCCATGCCCATGCTGATGTCCCTTTCAACTTCAACAATCTATCATTCTCCCATCCTATCATGATGACCTATTAATCCATTTTCATGTATCATCCTTGAATTCCAAGTTTAACCATATATAGAACCCTTCCCCCTTTTTCCTTTCCATTTCATAGTCCATCGTGTTACATGTAGTTTCATTATCTCATAACATGTCAAGGAATTTTTTCATATGCACACAATACTTAGTCATTTTTATGACTTATATTGTGTAGAGATTCTTTGTATTGTGCATATATTATCTACATCAAAACCTTCCTTCCACACTCCCCACAAAATTGTTTCTTCGCATAACCTTTTTGTTCTGCACTTCCGCCACCTCCATAATGCACCCCACGATCCTCAAAATGTATACTCTTCACAACTCCCATACTTAACCATTTTTTGATCATATATTGTGTGGAGAAACTTGCATGCTCCTACATCCGCACACTGCTACCTCCACACACTCTTACTTCCATACAATCCTACCTCCACCCTCTCTTACTTCCACACACTCTTACCTCCGCACACACCTACCTACCTAGTAATGATAATGAAGGACACATGGCATCAATTCAACAATTGCACTACGAATTTAGAGCAATGGAAGGTGAAACACTTGTGTTAGTGATATAAGTGTGGCTCCAAAGATCGTTAGCACAAATAGCTAATCCTAAGTAACTACCAAGAAGCAGTGGCACTAGAAAATTTTGAGCTCCAGTTATATATATGTGAAGGCCTAGACAAAAAAGGAGAGAGACAACCATCCATCAATCCACTTCCATTTTTTGTGAGTACACTCATTTTCAAAGCATTTTCCTTATTTCATCCCAATATTCGATCATCCAACTTTATTAGTTTATTGTTTACTTGTAAAGTTGATCCCTAATTGCATTTATTTCTTCTTTGAGGTTATTGCTCCTATTTTATTTTGTCCATGGGAGCCCCATGCCATTCCATTTGGACAAATGCATATCTTTTATTATTTATGACTTTTATATAAGCGTGAGATCTCGAGTGTGTTTCTCCTATGCATCTTGTGATTGAAAATGAATGAAATCATTTAAAGCTCTCTGATTTTTAGACCATCAATCTTGTTTTTTTGTCTATGAGTCTTTCCTTGAATTTTTTTCTCTCATTACTTAAATGAATTGATGTGATGGAATGGATGAGGTTATTCCATATATTATAAGTGAGGTTATTGTTTTTTGGTTATAATTTATCTGCCATCTTTCAAGTTCTTTATTACCACCTAGTCCACTCTCAGGTGTAGATGATATGAATGTTTAAATCTATTTTTTGAACGCGTATATTGAAGATATGAGTGAGAAAGAGGAGTACCACCTCTACAAAAATGTAGAGGGGATCTTAATAATGTCTTTAAGAATGCCCTAGGAGGTTGATTCTTGCCCCTAACAAGAAAAGAGATCAACATTTTTGGTGACCATACTGGAGAAACAAACTAAATTTAAAGGTTTTATCTCCAATTGATGACTTGTCCTCATCTAGTCCAACCTCATATTCTCATTGGATTGGATGACCAATAAAGTATTTTGAATCAATTGTATGATTTGGTCCTAAAAACAACAAAGAATCAAGAAGAACTTGAATGTTCTTAGAAAGTATTGGCCCAACAAGAACTTCCATCTCCACAAAATTTTGAAAGGTGACTACGTTAAAGATAATATTAATCTAAACACCTTAGATTTTTTGAAGGCCCTATAACAAGGAGTAGAATAAATCTTATCGAACAAGCAGAGCATGCCAATAGTTTTACAATTCAAGTTTCAACTTTCTTGGTTCCACCATTCGTCCCTATTGAACTGAAAATGGGAGATCGACAAGAAAGGAATGAAGTTCCAAATAATGAAGGAAGGGGGAATGGAAGATAAAGAAATTTGAGAAGAAGACCAAGATCCAATCCCCTGAACTGACAAAGAGAGAAACATCAGTTGCCCACTCTTCCTTAGGGTGTTCTTCATGTTTTTTCTAGTGATGGGATCATGGATCCAGAAAAAAAATTAGACCAATTCCTCACCATCTATGATATTCATTTGATCGAGCACGATGATGTTATGCTGAGACTTTTTCTCCGAACATTAATAGGTCCAACATATGTCTTGTGTATTTCTCTCTCAGAAGATTTAATTATCTCTTTTGATGATATGGAAGATGTATTCATGAATAGATATGAACAACCTATTGCATATCATACTCTTCTCAAACACTTAGATTCATCTTAAGAAGAATGAAAGAATTAAAGACTTCAATCTACGGTTTTCAGAACTCTGCACCAAATCCCACATGGAAAACGCCCAAATGAACCAGTCATCTTTGGGTGTTACAAGAATGCAATGCCATCAAATGTGAAGTATGCAACACAATCAACAAAAAATACAGTGTTGGATGAAGAAATGATTGATTGATTGATTCATTTTAATGACTTCCATGAGGCTGAACAACCTAAGGGACCAATATAATAACAAACCTAACTCATCTTCACACTCTTTTGGATGTCGGATCTTCTACTGTGAATCTTGACTAGAAGACTAACAATCTGATTGATCTTATCCTCATCAAATAGTTGGTGCATGTTGTTGACCTTTAATTTGTTTTCATACTAACTGTAGATATCCTCGTAGGCTGCACATTCCATGACAAAGTGCCACTCAGTCTCCACGACACCCTTAATGCAGAATATGCAATTTTTCTCCTCCCAAACTTCTTTGGGTACCCTCCACCTACCGGTCTAACATTTAAGGTAATGTGAACCCGTCCTCATTTGTGCAACTGACAACCTTGCTTTTCCTTTAATATCTGCCCCTAAATATGTTTTCTCACTTTGATCACGATTTGGGTTAAACTCCTTGATGTAGTATGTTTTTTTATGCCCACTGTGATTGTTCYACATGGCAGTCCTAAATTTTTCAATCACAAAYTTTKTTATTTYTTCTTTGGYGTTAGGACATTCATGTAGCTTGATATTCCACTTACTCAACCACTTTTTATTTTGCTTCATCCAAGTTTTCTTCCTACAGTCTAAGTCCTCCATGGATAACTTGGGCCAATGTTGGTTATCCATGTTTTCCACCTTCTTTAAATATCTTATTAATCTGGTTATCGCTGTCTCCTCCAATGGAAAAGTACCTATTTCAGCTAAAAGAATTTCATACGGAACTGTGGCTTTAACTTTGAGATTGCTAGTAATTAATTTATTCTTAATTCTTTCTAGTTGTCTCCAATTGCAAGTTGACATCCTGCTTCCCCATATTTCACAACCATAGAGAACAATCAGCGTAACCAACAAACCAAAGAGGGTTTTTTTGGTTTTCCAATCCCAAAGTTCAACTTTTCTGCACCTATTTTGGAGTAAATATGAGACTCTCCATCCTCCTTGTATCGTTTTCGCCCTACAAGTCTCCCAACTGAGCTTACAATGGAAGTCAATCCCAAGATATTTGTATTTTTTCACTATTTCCAATGGGTTTCCTTCGAAAATAAAGGTGATTGGTTTTTATTTTCTATTTAAAGAAAAGATCATGATTTTGGCTTGGTAATGTTCACTTGCATCCCTACCTCTTGACAAAAGTGTTCTAAGGCCTTTAAATGTTTTCTTAATCCATGTGTTATTTTTGAAATTAGAATAATATCATCCACGTATAAAAGTAGCTTCACCACACCCCTGCTAGATGAACACCCTCTCTATCCATCCTGCTCAACCAAGATTCCAACTTATCAATGTATAAACCAAACAAAGTGGGAGATAGAGGACATCCTTGTTTAATGCCAATATCACTACCAAAACATTCAGACATTACTTCACTTTTTTTGATTTTAGTTCTAACCTTCTCATAAAGTTTGTGAACTGTCGCTCTATATACATCTAAGATACCCAACTCTTCCATTATGTTCCATAGTTTGTTTCTAGGCACTGTGTCGAAGGCTTTCTTAAAGAACACAAAACAACAATACGATGTTTCACCTTATTTGTTCCATATTTTCTTTATCAAATGTCTAAGGGTGATACAATGATCAATGGTAGAATTCCTAGGTCTAAAACCTGGCTGCCATTTTTCCCTTTTCCCCTCATATTCTTCCCAACTGTTGATTCTTCACTTTATCATGCTCCCAAAAAGATTTCCCATGAGGGGGTTGACCATAATAGTGTAGTAGTTGGAAGGGTTATTGATATCACCATTCTTAAAGAGAGGAATGACCACACTGGTAGTCCATTCACTTGAAAAGTTGTCTTGAATGACCCCATTGAAAATTCCTTTTATGTGACGTGCACTAAGCTCAACCCCCCATTTTAAAAATTCAGCTTGAAGCCCATCTATGTCCTTTGATTTACCGCTTGATAACTTCTTTATTCCTTGCTTGATATCATCCACCATGAATAGTTCCACTGATGTTTTCACTATGGGAGAAGTATCTTTCTCGTGTACCCGATCATAAAGGAGCCTCACATATTCTAACCATTGGACATCCGTAATATTGTTTTCAATATGCTTTCTCTTTTGTTGTAGTTCTCTCCAAAATACTTTGGGGTTGTGTTTTCCAAGAGATATGAACTCCTTTCTTCTTGCATTTACATACTCTTCGTTTTTTTAGTATACTAATTTTTCATATTTCTTCTTGTTTTCTTTGCCCAAATTTCTCTCTTTTAGAGATCTCTTGGCTGCCTTGCATTCTTCATCATACCATGGATTTTCCAGAAAGGTACTTGTAGCCATCTTCTTAGGATGATACATTTTACATGCACTTAAGGCCTTGTGGATTGTTGGGATCAACAAACTACGATGAACATGACCACCCATCTCTTTAGTTGTCTCATCTTCCCCTCTATACTTTATAACCTGAAACTACTACTTAAGAGCGGCACTAAACCTTTCCCTATTTTATTGACTCATGAGGATTTTTCCTTTGGAAATATTTTTCTTTTGTATGCTAAGGATTTGATTATTGTGTGGACTAGCAGGGAAGTCTAGATTAACCAATATGGGGGCATGAAGATTTTGTTTCAATAGGGAAGTTCCCTATATCAAACCTCATCACTCTAAAGTAAAACTTTGAGAGCAGATTAAGTAATCTACCACACTTTGACCATTGTAATTTTTGCATGTTATACCCCCTAAAGTTGGCCACCCTCTCATTCCATTGCAGATAACCATGCCAAACAAACTACAAAGCCTCAATAATTCTACCCCAAAGTGTGTCACACCCCCATTACCATCTTGTGAATCTCTTTCCCATGATTGATCTCCACTCTCTTCCAACCATAAGGGATTGTTTTCCAATCTTTCTTCATTGCTCAACTGAAGAGATTAATTGTTAGTTGTTCTTGCATTAAAATCACCCATTAACATTACTTCTCCCAAGTGGTTGAATAGAGAGATATCTCTTTTCAATGAGGCATACTGGGCTTTTTTGTCTAAATTTCTTGTTTTATAGATATTTGAGTTTTTTGGGGCAAAATAACAAGCAACCAACCTGAAAGTAACCTCCTTCTCAGTTATTTGTAGCCAGATGTATTGTTATTTGGGTCTTCTTTTACCACTTTTACAACACCGCACCATTTTTCATTTATTAGCTCTATAACTTCCCCTCCTTTGCTTGTCTCATTTCCTTTGTTCCAAACTGAAGTTTTCTTGTACCCCTCGAAATCTGAAACCTTGCATCCATCGTGCTCATGTGTTTCTACAAGAATGAAAATATATTTCCTCTCTTCCAAGGGCCCTAACCCCAGACCACTCCATGCATAACCTCTGCAATTCCAACTAACTATGTGTAAATAGTCATGTGGGGACCCAATTTCCTATTTCTTATTTGAGAAATGATCACTAATTTGAGCCTTTCCATTCTTCAACCATGCCCATTTCCCCTCATTTCTTGTTGTTTTCACTTTTTCCCACACCTTTCTTTATTGTTCTTGTTGAGCAAAAGTCAAGTCCTCATCTAGGTAGATGTGTGTGCCTCTGAGCAATCCTCTATTTCTAAGGATCATATTCTTATCCTCTATATTCCTTAAGATATCCTCAATAATCCTGCTTGCCTGGTGAATACACCCTGTCCATTTCAACTTATCTTTAAAGAAGTTTCTTGCTAGAATGTTTGTCCTCTCATTTTCACCAAAGTTCCTCGGTCCTTTGATAATGATATTTGCAGCCTTACCTTGCTTAACCTGCTCTTCCTTTATTTGTATTTTGATTTGCTTCTCAATGATTTATTTTTGTTTATGTGATTCCCCACTTACAACTTATGACCATGATTTAGCATCTTCTATCCGATCTTTTAGCTAATTTTCTTTAGTTTCCAAGTGTCCTCTTCTTTCACCAATTCCGATTTCTTAACTCTGGTTATCCTCATCTATTCTAATTCCTTTTTCAAGGAAGTCACTTCTTGCTGTCCTATTCCCATTTTAACCTGCATGCTTGAGATTTGTTCCTTAAGCGCTTTATTTTATCTCTCTAATTTTCTCTTGAACTCAACAATTTTGTTTACTTTGTTGCCTTCATACCATCTTTTCTCTTCTAAAATTCCGAGTCTCATTTTCTTGCTCATGAGTTCTTTTACATATAGCTCAAATGACCACATTAATGGTGTTGATGTGGGATTATATAGGTCTTTGGTGTCATGGTTAATTTCTTTTTTATCTTCTTTGTTTTCTTCGAAAACCTCTGTTTTGTTGAAATTTGGTTCGAGATCCTTAATTTTTATTTGCTCCACTAGTTTGAGAAGCCTTATTGGATACGTCGTTCACTTTCGAGAAGTTCATTGCAAATTTTTTCTTATGTGGCTGCGTTAGCTTTTGGGTCTGCCTACATTTTAAAATCCCCTTATATTACTTGGCATTTACAAAAATCAATCTTTCGTCTGTGTTTCCTGCATCCTTCTGAAATAAATCTGCCATAAAATAACCCCATGATCTTGCTAAATACTCCATTGTTACTACATCATGGGAAAATGGAGATCTACTAGCAAATTGAAGACCGTGTTTCCGATAAGAGCTCAAATCCTCTTGGTGGACATGGTTTAGCAGTGGTAGTGAGCCACTCCACTGAGATCGTAAACCCCAATTGTACCCTACCCTCTCCACAATAATTGAATAGTTTGCAGACTTGTTTCCTGTGGTGCTAAGCAATGGTATTTGTGCCTCATGTAAGCTGGATCGCTCTCTCACCAAGAATAAACTTTCTATTGGTTCCTCCACATTAACCCCCATAAATTTTTTGATGTGTTTTCTGTTCCTGTCAAGTAGCAGTTTGAATTATGTTTGTAGAGAAATTAGGTCCCCCTCCTGACTGTTTCCCTCGATATCCTTCCCCTAGGACAAAAAACCCTTTGGAAGCTCAAAAACCTCGCTGGAACACAGAAATTGACCCCCCATCCTGAGACTGGGTCCCTATTTCACTCTCTCGCTTCCAGAAACTCTATCGCTCCAATGAGTCCTTAGTCTCCACATTCGATGGCTCACAGAATTGAAATGCTTCGCTACCAATCGACAGAGTTGACGTGAACTATGTTGTTGGACATTAGGAGAGTATGCCGATGGACGTCGACAGAGTTAACACGAACTATGACAATGGACGACCTTCAATTACTCTGATTGGGATTTGAATGCCAGATTCGAGCTCTCGACACCAAGATATCTGCAGGAGATTCGACTTTTGCTCCTCTTGTACTCTGGCAGCTAGTTGGACTTGCGACCCCTGGGTGAGGGATGTTTGAGAAAAAGACTCTTTTGCCACAATGACCTTGAGCTTTCTATTTTTCCTACCTCGACTGTGGAAGAGAGGAAGAAGATGAGAAGGTGGCGAAACTATGCTGATGGATGTCGGGAGAGTTGACACCAAGTATGCCGATGGATTTCAGCAGAGTTGACATGAACTATGTTGATGGACATTGGGAGAGTTGACACCAAGCATGTCTATGGTCATCGACATATTTGACACGAAATATGCCGATAGAATTTGGCAGAGTTGACACAAACTATGCTGATGGACCTCAGAAGAGTTGATACCACGTATGCTGATGGGATGAATTCTCATATAACAAAATAAAATGAATAGGGATTGTGCGCTCACCTGCAGAGACAACATTCAATTACTCTATCTGGGATTTGATTGCCAGATTCGAGCGCTCGACTCCAATATATCTCGACTTGAAGTAGATTGACTATTCAAAGCAGATTGCTTGCCCTTGCTGGAACTCTAATTGAGATACCAAAGGCTCAACCTAGACTCTAACTGATGAAAGCAAATGGAATGGAAAAACACATGCTAGATAGTGATCATGACCCATAAGTTATTCTTGGTCTAGTCCAAAGTCAAATGTCGAGCTTATCCATATCAACTCAATCTCCCTCTACATCTAGAGTAACTAGAGAACAAGGTGTAGGTAGAGGTATATTTCAGGGTCAACCTCCAAATGTGTGAAACATCCTTCCACCAAATTATGCTCCATGAGTGAAATAGGATGCAAAAATTGCTCAG
>JASDQU010755063.1:40500-52096 GCA_032191745.1 Picea mariana | reverse complement strand
CCATTGAACGAGATATAACTGCTCAAGAGCAGTTGGAAGTTAGACGTAGGGAACGTAGAAATCTGCCTTAGTTTCCCACACCGAAAGTGACTTTATTCTTGTATACATCTTTAACATACCTTCGGATGCCTTGACACTGTACTCCAAGCCTTAGTACAGACTCAGGAACAACACACTTGACCCCTAGATATCCATATAATCCCATGGATTTGAAGAACTTGCAGGGATTCTAATTCTATTATCTCTAGTAAAGCAGTGAGTTCATTATTTCTCTTTGTTGAATTTCCAACCCATGAATATACTTTATGTGCTATTTTCTCAACATACACAAATTATGGTATCTTCTTTGAAGCATTTGATGCTACAAGTGCTTCACAGTGTGCAATGCAATGAGTACCAATAAAATTTGGTAGATCATCTTTTAGCAATGTGACAAATCCATTTTCACATCCAATCATAGATGAAGCACCATCAATGAAAATTGTTGTTAGCTTTTCATTTTTCAATTGCCTTGTATCCTTTAGATTAATGATGGTATCATATATAGTCTTTCATTTTCTGTCAGGAACACAAATCATTTTCATAAATTGTGAGATTGGAGGGCCCAAACATTTTAAGTCTAGATATGTAGAATACATGACAAATTGTTGTTCCAAACCATTGTCTATACTTTCATCTAACTTTTTAGAGAAAAATGGCATTTCTAACATTTTTGTAACTTGCACCTCTTCAAGTTAATTTGATATAGAGTGAATAAATTCAGCCGCAAACTTTTCTATTTATGTAGGAAGAATACTCCACTCAAGAAGGCATATTAGGTGTTTGAAAATGCATTTGAAGATGACATAAATCTTCATAAGTAGCAATTGCAATATTCTTATGTGCAATAAAATATGCTAACTTCATGATAGTTATCATCCTTTCCTTATTACTATCATTTATAGTCACTATGTGTTCTGGAATGGGATTTGCCAACCTTCAGTTTCATATAATTTTTTTCGAACTGATGTTTGATGATTAGAATATTTTGAATGAGTTATCACAACATCATATTGAATGGTATTACATCCATTTCCAATACTCCATGGACCTTGAGCCTTTTATTTCTCACAGATTATGCACTTCATACGAGTATTTTCATATTCAACATCAATACTATACACCCAAGGATGTTTTATCTTCCACTCTTCTTGAAATTAACGTTTGAAGAGATCTTCATTCTCCTTGGACTACTAGATCCACCTTCTTGTCTTTCTTTGTCATGGCCAAGAATTTCTAAATCATCCCTATCTTCATCAGGTTCATCATTCAAATCGAGTATAGATGAAATTTCTTCAACATTAGAAGTTTTTGACATTGTAGAATATCCATAAAATTTGTCCATAGTTGATTGACCTTTCTTTTTTGGAAAAAATTATATTTAAATAATTTACGTATACATAAAAAAATTACAATAAAAAAATATTTTTTGAAACTAAAAAAGACTAATAACATAGGCATATTAAAAATATTATCCATAAATAACTTTTATAAAATAAAAAACTATAATGAAAAAGTAAAATACAATTTGCATTAATTAACTAACTGATAATGGATGAATTCTAAGTTCCAGTTCTTCTCTGTTTGTGGATTCATTAGCAATGTTGAATACAAAATTCTCAAATCTATATAGGCTTCACAATTAATTAATCAAACAATTGAATACTTACACATTCCATTTGGAAATCAGGCTTCACAATTAATTAATCAAACAATTGAATACTTACACATTCCATTTGGAAATCATAAAACAAGGAATCGTGGTTTCCAACTTCTAAAACACAAAGAACTTTTATATTCATAACAAAATTTAAGGAAAACATATAGGATTTTTATTAATACTTATAGGATTTGTAGTGATTTTCTTTCGCATATTAATAAGTTTAACATGAAAACCATTGGATTTTGGTATGATCCTTGATTTGGTGAAATTAAATTTGTCACAAAAACCTTTGAAGAAAGATGATGAAACAATAAAGCTTTTGAATGAAAAGCTTCAATACACAACATTAAGCAAATCCACAAGTGAAGAAAAATGATACAGTAATTCATTTTAATTTCAGTAAATTATTGAGAAAGAAATCTTGAATGAAAACTTTGTATAGAAATTTTACATACTAAACCTTTATGAAAATTACTAAGGAAAACATTGAATGATTTACAATGAAGTTTTCCATACCAGGCCTTTAATTACTTTACCATAAAAGAATGATGCATAATTATGAAAATAAAATCTAAATTATAGAATAATATATCCAAAATACAAATGGTAAGTCCAAACTTCATACATAATATATACATAGTATTAAAATAATTTTTTTATTTTAAAAATGTCATCTAACCACATTAAAATAATTTTCAATTATAAAAATGCCATCTAGCAGCATTGTATTGCATTTTCAATTATAAAATAATTACAAATAATAAATCCAATAAATCCAAACATTGTTTATTCAGCTTTATATATTGATATAAGAGCAATAATGTGGAAAAAGAGTAGTATTGCATTGTAATCACATGTTTGTTATGTAAATACTAGCATTGGTTAACTATTACAAATCAGGTATCATGTTATCGTAATAGCTCATATGTGTAATGACCTTGTATCAATATATTAGGGTAAAACACAGGTAATCAAATCTATCCATCTTATTGTATTGCTTCTATCTCCATTATATACCTATGAGTAATACAACTCTAGTCATAGCTTTGTTAGAGTCCATAGTTGTTATTAGCTTATTAGGAATAATACGTATAATGTTGGCTTTGGCTTATCTATTCTACATAATCATGAATATATCAAAGAAATGGTACTTAATTGTATTGTCATAACCCTGATATGTAAAGTACAAGACATGACTGGTAATCACAAATGTAAGCTATACTCAAATATCCTATCTATACCATTATTCTTCGGTAATAAGTAGTAGGTAATTATCATAAGTGGGTGTATAATGTATATGTATAAACTACAACTTATCAAGTATAAGTACAACTATTGATTGATATTAATCTCATATCATTGTTTATGGATCAACTTTATCTCACTAATACAGAGGCTATAAGCTCTATCATTACCGATATATCAATAATCTATCATAGTTTGGTTACTATTCATAGATTTAGCTCACTAATATGAAAGGTATTCTAATTCCATAACTAGTTGTAAGCTTATTCACCATATCATTATCAGTATAACCCTAAGATCTGTAATAGTGGACAATGGTAATCACCTAATTAACGTACATGTTATCGTACAGGGTATTATCTCGCTTATATTAGTAATGCATAAGCAATGGTAACGAGTTATAAAAGCTCTTATATACATAGTATTACTATAACTATGAAATTTAAGCTTGGATTGAGCTTACGTGTATTTACATAATTATCATACAATGTCATTTCCTCTATTGGGTGGTGTTCTAATATGATATGGTGATTACACTAATTGGTATATGTTGTATTCAAGCTATGATGATTACAATACTAGTTATCACCTATATATGTGTAATAATGGTCATGAGTTATACCATTAGTACTAACATATACCACACAATAGTTACTAGTATAGAGTCATAAGTACAACCATAAGCTATACTTAATACATCATGATTCATGTAACAAGTAGAACTAGTGTACTCTATTAATAAGGTAGGTTAGTAATCATACTTTTCCTATTCAATGACATGTAGTAAGTAATGTAACTACAACTTGTTATACCATGTAGTAAGATTATCGTATTGGACTAGTTCATTCAATGCATATAACTTAGCTTGGTTTGATCTCCATGTACTTATCTAAGATTAGCAATCTTGTGTGCATATCATAGCCCATAGAGTATGAGTTTCATTATCTACTAGTTATAATTCATGTAACAAGTAGAACTAGTGTACTCTATTAATAAGGTCAGTTAATAATCATACTTTTCTTATTCAATGACATGTAGTAAGTAATGTAACTACAACTTGTTATACCATGTAGTAAGATTATTGTATTGGACTAGTTCATTCAATGCATATAACTTAGCTTGGTTTGATTTCCATGTACTTACCTAAGCTTAGTAAGCTTGTGTGCATACCATAGCCCATAGAGTATGAGTTCCATTATCTACTAGTTATAGTAAGCTTATGTATTGCTCTGATTAGTATGATTGCCTTTGGTTTTTTACCATTACCTAGTACTAATACATAGCTAGTATTAATATTATATATAGGCTTATCATATATTAATTACCATAATCAATCATCTCGTGTTATGTATACAATATATGCATAATGCAAGTAACATATCTCAATAAGCATGTATATCATGATGTTCTTTCAATACCCTTTTTATAAGTAAGACCGGTTCTATTCACTTGTGTTGTCATACTAATATGATATAGTAAAACCCATTGAAAGCTGACTATTCAATACACATGCCTTATTAAGAGTACAAGAATGATGTTTCTTTATACCTATATTATGAGATGAACATATGGAATTAATCCTATGTTGATAGTGATTATGACTAAGCTAGTTACAGGTGAGTGTTTACCTTATCTCCCTAATCATCATACTTAGATTCATTGAAATGAAAGTAATAACTTCATACTACATGTTGAAAGCTATATATTAAGAATAATAAGATTGAATGTCATTGATATCAATAACATGGAATGGTAACACTTGGACTTTATTACATATGATATATGTACAATACTAGCTCATTACTATCCATGATATTCAAATAATGAATGACTCTATATTACTAGTACATAACCATTATAGATCTTATACTATCTCTATCATATTATTGTTGTTTTATTACTAATATGTAATGATTATATACCATCTAGTAATATCTATAACTCTATACATGATATCTCAGCTACGTTAAGCAATATCATATATATATATCTATACCTATGAGTTAAGAAATCACTAAGAAACTCGTATACTAATCAATAAAGGTAAGCTAATCCAATGTAGTTGTATTTTATGCCATACCAAATAATTACCCTAATAGATTAAGCACATGATCCATGATAGAGTGATCCTCTTGTATTCACAATATTGATTCAATATATTTCCATAACTAATCCAGGCATGTTAACTTCCCATACAGAAAATGAGTTCACAACATAATGATATTATTAATAATATTGATAGAATTAGTATTTATGTTGCAATACATGGAAAACTCATATCCAAGATTGAACATCCTAGTTGTAATAGTCACAGACTTGGAATCGAAGCGAGTAGAGGAACATGGTGATGAGAAGACTAAATAAGAAGCAATGGTCATGCTAAGAAAAATGTTCGGCGATGGAATTCCTAAAGCAGAGAAAATTGTTGTTCCAAAATGGTGGAGCAACCAGTTTCAGAGAGGAAGATACAATAATTATCCAATTTTGGTGGACAAGAATCATTTTCGGCCCAGAACGGAGATCCAACAACATAAATGCACACAACAAGAGACTCATTCAAAGGCATAAAGACAAAGAGACTAGCATTATGTAATTCATCAAACAAAGCATTTGCAAAGGAAAGAGCTTAGAGGGCCTTACCCATCGACGATCATCCTCCTAATCCCTTCAGCCTTCCAATGGACAAAGTGACATGTATCTCAATCCTGTTGCATCAATGCAACAACCGCTTGGCTTGATGCACTTCCCACTTCTATTGATGTTGGGATTAATAGAAACATCAACGAACAAAGGTGGTTTCATTGTCACGAGTTATATAGACTCCAGAGGAGTAGTAAAACCAAAACAGAGTGAACAAAGGTGGTTTCCCCTGTCACGAGTTATCCAGACTCCAGAAGCACAGTGAAACTATGAAACCAAATAGAGTTGCAAGGGGTTTGATTCTCAAATTGGGTAATGGGCACAATGAAACTGTGAAACCAAAACAAAGTTGCAAGGGTTTCGATTCTCAAATTGGGTAATGGGCGTAGTGAAACTATGAAACCAAAACCGAGTTGCAAGGGTTTCGATTATCGAATTTGGTAATGGTTATGATCCTGGGTCCAAACTCTAAAGATGGTGGTGGGTAATTTTTTGCAGAAAGAGTTACTACTGCATTAATTTTTAACTACCACCATCCTGTAAATGGTACTCGCGAATTGGAAATATACATATTACCCATTCCAAGACTAACATGAATTAATATGACATCTTATCAAATTTATTATCATCATAAACACAAAGAACATGTATTAATGAAGTATTGATTTTATGCCTCGTCAGAAACACGTTCTCTCCACTTGCTCACCCATTCTCAAAGATGATAATATAAAATGTTTAGCCGTATTTTATGGGAAAAATTCCCTATGACAGACATTTTTCCTATCAAATTCCAACCCTCAGTATCAGTCTCATCTTACAGCTCTCAAGAAATGTTGTAATAGTTGCAGGAGAAGCAAGGGTTACAGATTGAGTTGTTGAATAAGCGATCCTTCCAGTGACACTAACTAATGAAGTGGTAGCCTCAATGGCATCGCTTGAGGATGTAGTTGTTTTAGATCCAATAATAGTGGAAGAAGCTAGAAGGCATAGGAACAAGAAATGGCATAGATAGAGACATCAAATATTATATACAAAAAATTGCAGCTTGGCATTAGTTGTTATTTTTTTCAAAAATGAAAATAAGGAAAACATACCTGAACATCACTAAGATGCTTGCGTTGAGGTACTCATGAATGGTCAACTTTATCAGGGAATCCAAATTTTGTCTTCGGTTGCTTGTCACTTACTTTCCTAAATGATTCTATATCATTGATGCCCATGCATCCTCCTCCCACCATGCAAGACAGTTGGATATGTGGTGGTATTTAAGCATAGTTTCCATGCGTCCTCCATGAACTAGGAGCTCTCACAATGTTGGGGTAGGTGTGTCATACACCTTGCTGGGAAAAGAATAGTTATAGTGTTGAGCATAGAAGAATACAGTGTTGAGTAGAGAATAATGCAATGTTGAGTAAAGAATAATTGTAGCGTTGAGCAGAGAATAATGTAGTGTTGTAATGGAGAATATCTATAGCATGGAATACTTGGAGAGCAGTGAAAAGGAATAACTTACTGGTGATTTATAATGTGTATAAATGGTTTATGTTTTTACTCTGCCTATATATTGTGTGCTAAGGTTTTCCCCAAGATACCATGGTGTAAATCACTTGTTCATTTCATGTGTTTTCAACTGTTAAGCTTTTATTTTTTGTTTCTACATATTCTTCTCTCAAACATCATTGTAGGAAGTGTATTATGCATTTATACTTCCTTTCATTTGGTATAAGAGCTTGATCACCTCGATTCTAAGGTGTTAGGGACAAGGTTTTTTTATCTAGTCTTTGTTTGAGTGGGAACTTGCATAGAAAGAAATATTGTTGCAAGGAAATGACAAACACATCCAGATTATAAATGGAGAAGTTTAATGGCATTAAATTTGAGCTTTGGAAAATCAAGATAGAAGATATTCTCATAGATTGAAATCTATGGGTTGGATTATGGAACCAAACCCATTGGTATGGTAGATGAAGAGTGGGTGTTGTTGGAGAGAAAGGAAAGAAGACTTGTCATGCTCTATTTGGATGATTTGATATTATTTAATGTTTCTGAAGAAAAAACTGCACATCTCTCTAAAATAAGTTGGGGGATTTGTGTCAAGCTAAATACTTGGTTGATAAACTCTTTCTATGTAAAAAGTTATTTTCCTTTAGAATGGGTGATGGTGATTCTGTAGTTGAGCATATGAATGCATTTAATACTAGTGTGACCTAGTTGATCTCAATTGGAGTGAATGTGGATGAAGAGGATCATTGTATGACCCTTTTGTGTTCCTTGCTAAATTTCTCAGACAACCTAATAATGGTCATTGGAAGCACTATGAAGAAATTGGTACTTGATGAGGTTTTCACTGCTTTACTCTTAGAGGAGGTGATACAAAAATACTTTGAATCCACCAAAGAGGCCTTGGATATTCGTGGAATACTGAAGAAGAAAGTCAAGAAGAGAGAAAAGGATAGATTAAAATCACGTGGGGAACACAAGTCTACTGGAAAGTCCAAAGCAAATTGTTAGAACTTTGGAAAGGTAAAGCATTTCAGAATGGACTGCAAGGAAGATAAGAACAAGAACAAGAATAAAATGAATTATTCTAATGATGAGTCTGAAAACATATTCTCAAGAGTATGGTGGAGATGCCTTTTTAGTAGTTTTGGACACTTGTTTAGGCTAGTGTGCATGGTTGATAAACTCGTGAGCTTCCTTCCATATGACTTCCCATCATCGCTAGTTTTTAATGTATGATAAATATGATGGTGAGATGGTATACCTTGGTGATGACTCTCCTCTTATCATTGTTGGTCGTGGAAGGGTCTTGATTAGATTTTGTGATGGTAGAGTAAAGGGGATCAATGAAGTTGTTTTGCACATTCTGGATTTAGCATGAATCCTACTATCAGTAAGCACACTTAATGATGTGGGTGTGCAAGTAGTTTTCTCTAAAAAAGAGTGCAAGATGGTACAAGGAGCTATGGTGCTCACTAAGGGTGTTCTTTTGGGCACTTTGATCCATCTTGATGCATACATTATTGAGTGTACTAGGTCTTCAATTTATGCAGCTAAAAGATTTGTAGGATCTACACCTTCATAGTGAAAACCTCATGAACAAGCTCTTGCTTCATAAATAAAGTTACCTACAGAGAAGATAATGTTATGGCACCAAATATTCTGCCATATAGGTGAGAAGGGCCTACAGGACTTGAAAAAAAATTCTTGTTGATGGATTGAATGGTCGTTCTCTTCAATTTGATTTTTATGAACATTGCATATATGGAAAACATAATCGTGATCAGTTTTATTCTAGTTCTCATAAATATTTTGGGTTGTTGGACTTAATTCATTCTGATGTACTTGGTACAATTAAATTTATTTCAATTTCTAAGGCTTTGTAATATGTGTCATTCATTGAAAAATTCTAGAAGGACATGGGTATATTTCTTAGAACTAAATCTGAGGTTTTACTAGTCAGCTTAAGGAGATTAAATCTCTCTTAGAAAATCAGATTGGTGGGAATATTAAAGTGTTGAGGACTCATAATGGTGGTGAGATTTGTTTTGTAGAGTTTGATAAGTTTTATAAGGAGAATGACATTGAAAGATATAAGACAACTCCAAATACCCCTCAACAGAATTGAGTTGCAGTTAAAATGAATAGAATGTTGATGAAGAGAGCTAAGAGTATGCTTAGTGGAACTATCTTAGAGAAGAATTTATAGGTTGAAGTGGTTTCTATTTCATGTTAGTTGATTAATATGTCTCTCACATTAGCTCTTGTGGATAAGAGCCCTATATAGGTTTAGATGGGAAATAAGCCATCACTTTATCATCTTCGTGTTTTTGGTTGTGAAGAATATGCTCATGTGCCTAAGGAGAAGTGGTCTAAGTTGGATAACAAGGCATTGAAGTTTATATTCATTGGCTATGGTGTTGGTGTGAAAGGGCACAAGCTCTCGGATCATATTGCTGGAAAAGTTTTGCATAATAGAAATGTTGTTTTCAGAGAAGTTAAGCCTTCTCCCACAATGGTGCAACTAGAAGAGGAGGAGAAGAATTTAGTGTTTCAACTACCACCAAACATCGAGAAATCTTAACCAAAAAGTGAACATGACGTTCATAAATTACCTAATGAAGAGGAGGGTTTAGAGAATTTAAAAGAGGAAGAAACTCCACCTCTAACTATAGGGAGGTCCACTTGGAAAAGAAGGCAACTAGATAGGTATACGTATAGTCCTTATGATTTTGGATGTATATTTTATTTATCTTCTAATGTTGAGGAGCCTAGAACTCTGAAAGAGGCAATGGATATGGAAGATAAGGAGTTTTCAAGACTAGCCATGGATGAGGAAATGGTTTCACTTAGAAAGAATGGTACATCGACTTGGTCTCATTGCCTAATGGACAGAAACCAATTGGATGTAAATGGATGTTCAAAAAGAAGATTGGGATGAAAATGTTGAAAAGCATAGGCAAGGTTGGTTGCAAAAGGATATTCCTGAGTAGAGGGGATAGAAGTTGGTGAAATATTTTCCCTAGTTGCTAAGTTAGCATATATTAGGTTCTTATTATATGTAGCAACAATCTTTGATTTAGAGATAGAACAGATGGATTTGAAAATTTCATTCCTACATGGTGACTTGAAGGAGGAGATCTATATGACACAACGAGAGCACTATGTCGAAAAAGGTAAAGAGTCTCTGGTTTGCAAGCTAAAAAATTATTTATATGCTCTCAAATAGTCTCCCATAATGTGATACCAAAAGTTTGATTCCTTTTTGTTGAGATTAGGATTTCTAAGATGATCCACATTAGATCATTGTGTGTATTATAAACAATATGGTACTCAT
Source organism: Picea mariana (assembly GCA_032191745.1). NCBI lineage: Eukaryota > Viridiplantae > Streptophyta > Pinopsida > Pinales > Pinaceae > Picea > Picea mariana. The sequence goes on along the minus strand of JASDQU010755063.1, from coordinate 41,672 downwards.
TTCCTTTTATCATTCTGTATGTAGATGATATGTTATTCTTTGGAAATAGTAAGGATGCGATTTGTGATTTGAAGTCTCAACTTTCAACACAATTTGATATGAAGGACTTGGGAGCCACAAAATATATAATAGGAATGGATATCAAGAGAGATAGAGCAAATAAAAGGATTTGGTAGAGCCAGAGTAAGTATGTAAACTCTATGCTACAACATTTTTGTATGGAAGATTGCAAACCATTGAGTGTCCCAATTTATGTGGGAACTAAGATTTTAGTTGAGTAGTTGCCTACAACACCCGCAAAGGTGGAGGATATGATCTCTATTCCTTATGCTAGTGCAGTTGGTAGCTTGATGTACACTATGGTTTGTACTAGACCAGACATCGACCAAGCAATGGGAGTCTTGAGTTGATTCATGGCTAATATTAGACGTGAATATTGGGCTGCAACAAAGAGGGTATTCAGATATTTGTAAGATACTTATGAATATTCCATTTTCTATCATAATGATGTTTCAAGGAACCTGCACTTAATGGATATATAGGGTTATATGGATGTTGATTGGGCATGAGATGTAGATAGAAAGAGATCTACGAGCATATATGTGTTTTGGTTATTTGGTGGAGGAGTGAGTTGCATGAGCAAGCGACAAGTTGTGGTTGTTTTGTTCACTGCAGAGACATAGTATATGACAACTACTCATGCTTGTAAGGAGGCCATTTGGCTTATGAAACTGTGTTCAGAAGTAGGGCTACATCAAAAATATATTACAATTCAATGTGGTAGTAACAATGCCATTTTCCTAGCTAAGAACCCCACCTTTTATGCGAAGACAAAGCATATTGATATCCAATACCATTTTGTCAGGGACATGGTAGAGGGTGGAAAGGTGATGCTAGAGAAAGTTGACACGTTGTTGAATGTTGTAGATGCATTGATGAAACCAGTGAACACAAATAAATTCAAGTGGTGTTGTGAGTCTATGGGTTTTATGGGCCTTAGCAATTAACACGTAGTTTAGTGCATTTTTCCTTGTACCCTTGCAAGGTATATGACAAGTGGGAAAATGTTGGGGCAAGTGTGTAGTACACCTTGCGAGACAGAAAATAATTATAGTGCTAAGCAAAGAAGAATGTAGTTTTGAGCAATGAGTAATTATAATGCTGAGCAGAGA
>JASDQU010755063.1:10363-24523 GCA_032191745.1 Picea mariana | reverse complement strand
CACTGATTAGATTGGCTTGTGATCCACTGTCTACAAGAGTATCAACTTTAACATTATGTGTTATAACCCTTATGTGGAAAAGTTCACTCCTTTTACACTCATCATTTACATCAACTGAACTAGAAGAGCTAGAACTTGCAACAAAATTTATACCTCGGATTCCCATAGCTACAACCTATGTCTCATCATCGAAATTTGATCCAAGATCCACTTGAACTATCGCAGCTGTGGTATTCTTCCTTCCATGGTTGGCATACTTCTTTGGCTTCAAGTCAGGATGCAAGACCCAACAACGATCTTCATCATGGCCTACTTTCTTGCAATGCTTGCAAGTAGGCTTCTCCTTTTTGGTTGTGGTTGTCTTCTTCTCTTTCCTTTTCCCTACATCCTTTCTTTGCCAAGTATCTGTAGAAACACTATCACCAACATTCCCTTTACTGGATTCAATGTGAATGGCTTGTACACATACTTCATCAAAATTAGAAGGATTTAGCATAAGAATAGTGTGCTTAAGATAAGAATGTAAACCACCAATATATTTTAGGAGTGTCTCTTGTGTATATAACACAATACCCAAATTTAAAGCTTTTTTACGAAATATTTGAGTATATTCTTGTACACTTTGACCTTTTGATTGCCTTAAACATTGTCAATTCGTCATTTCTTGTTGCATGTAAGCTAAAGGGTAAAACTGTTGTTTTAATGCAATAACAAAATCATTCCAGGAAGAGGTTATTTTACCACTTTTCTTAAGATCATCTCTAGTTCTTCTTTCCCACCATATGAGATTTGTGCCTCCCAATTTGAGACTTGCTAGTTGGATCTTAGTTTCATCGTCAACAATCTTTTGTATCCTGCAATAGACTTCTAATTGTCTCACCCAATTATCTAGCTTTTCTGCATCTAATTCACCATCATAAGTGGGTAATTGAAACTTTACATCTAACTTTAATAACGACATATCAAAAGAATGATGAGTTTTTTTCTTATCCTTGGAGGAATGTACACTTGTTTCATTATTAGATGATGAGGATGAAGGAGAAGAAGGTTCCGAAGGTCCACCACCTCCAACTCCTCTTTCTGCTCTTACCGAAGATTCACCTTCTTCAACTTTTGGATTCCTTCGCTAACCTCTTTCATGGTAAATCTCCTCTACCATGGCTTGCATCAATTTAAAGGCCTCGAAGAAATCATCTTCAGATTTGAAGGGATCCAATTTGCTTGGCGAATACATCTCTTGCTTATGTGGTCTCCTTTGAATCTTTGTGTCAAGAGCCTCAAGTTGGCCTTCTCCTCGCTTGATTTTTTCTCTGGTGAGCATCCAATGCTTGCAATTCCTGTCAAACCTTCAAAACCAAATTCTTTGATACCATAAACTTGATCCAAAAAAAAAGGTATTACTGATAAATCGCAAGTTAGTTTAATGTATTTTAGGCATCGGATCGTTAAGAATGTGAAATACATAAAGCTTATTATCTGGTTGCATAATATCAAATGTGACTTTTACTTGATGCTTAATAATGAATAAAGAGATCAACCATTAGTATCCATGCTTCAAATGAAGATAATAGAACAACAAAACAGAAAGAGAAATAGAGACAAGAGGTTGATAACGGATTTCACCAATTGTTGGCTATGTCTTCGGGCCCGCTTCCAAGTGGAGGACCTCTTTATTGCTCTTTAAAATGCTCAAAGTTCTCTTACATAGGCTCTTTGATGTTACATAATGTGCTTCAGATCTATTGTGCAAAACCTCCTTTCTCAGATTCAAGCATGCTCCATCAAATTCCTCTCAAAAACATGGCAAAAATGCCCCTCAAAACATGATAAAAGGCCAAAATTTACAAACTGCCCCTTCAAAACCCTACATCAAAAAATCTTCTCAAGGCTTCAAAATACCTGAATTTTATAGTTTTTAAGGCTCAGATGAGGAATCCCAACTTCACTCAAGATCTGGCCTCTTTTTGGGATCAAATCCCCCATCAAATGGCCTCAAAATCCTCAAAAAATCAATTTCTGGGCATAATATCAGTCAAAAATCAATTATGTATAGTTTAAAAACCACTTTTATTTAAAAATACACAGAGTAGCCCCCTTGGGCTATGCGTGCACCCTCTAAAAATGGTCATATGAGTTTCATATGGCCAAGTGCTAGCCTAAAGGGCTAAGCGTTGGCCCCTTAACCTGCGCTAACTCCTTGTTACATGGCGTGTTTCATGTGATCTGTGGCTAGTGGTTATAACCTTTGCACGCAATTTTATGGAGATAGCCCCTCGATTTTGAGCGCACATCATGTGATTGCCCCCTTATATGCTTCTGGGTGGTTATGCTAGGCCCTGTGCCCCTTTTCATTGGATAGTGGTCGTATTACCACATGGAACCATGGGTTGGGGCTTAGCCCCAACCCCCCCCTTTCTGCCACATACAAAGTATTGCAATTTAAATAAATTAAAATATGTTTCATATAATAAGAAACATATGTGGCGCGTTGGTGTATGGAATATATATTAAAGGCTTGGGCTTGGTGGGTGGTCGTGGGTTCAAAACCCATGGACCCCCAAATATTTTTTGGACTTGCCATACAAATTTTTTACTAGGTGCCACATGGCTGCCCATGCCTGGGCCACGTGGCACCACCTCATTTTCCCAAACTTTGCCACGTGTCCAACTCTGATTGGATCTGCCATCCACATTTGCCCAGTCAACTTCTACAATGCTGCCACATGTCGCTTCCACATCAACATCATTAAATTTTTTTTGGTGATGTCATGCCGACGTCAGCATTGACTTTTTGCCAGTCCTTTGACTTTTTAGTTGTTTGAGAAAGAGGTTAGAGTGTGATAACTCTCGCATACGGATCCAGTTTGAGAAAGTAAATATATTGCTAGAATCAGCACGGCGAGCCGATTGCAATGGAATTGGTTTCATCCAATTATGAGAACTTTGATTTTTGAGCATTTTCTGAGCCTGGGGAGCCTCCTGGATCAAAATCCCAACTTATGCAATCATATGCTTTCTTTAAATCAATTTTGAGTATTAATGTCTGTAGATTTTTTTCTCTAATGCTGTGGAGACACTCTTGAGCAGTCTTGATCGCATCAATTATTTATCTACCTTTCAAAAAGCTGAATTGTTCCTCAGATAAAGTATGTGAAAGGATCGGTCTAAGTCTCTTGGCTATAATCTTAGAAATAATATTATAACAAAGATTGCATAAAGCAATCGAACGAAAATCCCAAAAATTTGTCGGGGCATTTACTTTTGGAATAAGTGCAATGAAGGTCGAGTTCAAATCCCTATTCACCTCACCAGTTGTGCGTGATTCTTCAAATGCCTCCAGCAAATCCTTAGCAACCAAGTCAAAAAAATGTATGAAGAATTCCACAGTCCACCCATCTGGGCTCGGGCTTTTATCTTTGGTAAAACCTTTTAGAACCTCCAAAACTTCCTCCTTGGTAATAGGCTTTTCAAGAGTTATTACTTCTTCATCTGAGACCAGTCTAGAGTACAGTTTTACTGTTGCAACCTGATCCACAATCATGTTCTGATCTGATTCTTGATAGAAAGAGATAAAGAAATGTTTTTCTTCTTTCTTTATAGCTTCCTGCCCCTGATGAATATGCCCCTCGTCGTCTTTGATTTCCCACATAAATTTTTTATTACGTCTAAAACTAGCAAAATGGTGAAAGTACTTAGTATTTCTATCTCCACACTGGATCAAAGTTGCTCTATTTTGCAAACGCCTGTGAGCCTCTTCCTCCATCATCAACGTATTCCATTCCAGTTCCATCGATTTCAAACGGGATCCCCTAACAAAATTTAAATCAGCTTCTTAGCTCTGCTTAGTAAGATTTGTTATATGTTATTCTAATGATTCAAGGGCGCGATTTTCATTTTTTTTTCTCAGCTATCCAAAAATTAACTCTGGCCTTTATATTATAAATCTTTTGAGCTAGTCTTCTTTGTGTTCCAATCACACTACAACCTTGGACAGTACTCCATTCCGCCCAAACTAACTCCCCAGAAGAATCATCATTCAAAAAAACAGGATTAAATTTGAACGGGTATGCTACAAAATAGTAACCATGATCCAACTGAAAGATCACAAGCGCATGATCTGAAAAATACAGATGTACAACCCAATATCTATACCTAGCTGAGTCTATTAGGAGCGTTTCCAATACATACACCCTGTCTAGCCTTTTTTGTATTCCATGAACCCCAATTCTTCCATTACGCCAGGTAGGCACTAGCTCTGTTGGCTACACATCCACCATATGATTTTTTTTAAAGAGATTTATGAAAAAACCTGCCAAAGGATCAGATAAGGCCCCTTCTCCCCAAACTTCATCAAAGCTTGTTGTAAAATTTAAATATCCTACTATTATGAGATCATCCCAAGCTAATAAACCCTTGGACTCAACTAAATCCCAGAACTGTCTTCTACCAGTTTAAGGTCCATAAGCATTTTGAAAGCAGATCCTTCTTTTGTCAGGTAAATGAAAACCTGCCAACAATATACCGCCAACACATAGGTAAGATTGTAACTCAAAGACAATGGGATTCCAAGCAACCAACAGTCCTCCCAATTTCCCAATAGAACTGACTACATAAATCATCCAAGTAGGGCATAGAGAAGACATAAAATGTCTGGCCTTCTCCTCATCCACTAAGGTCTCCTGCAAGAAAATGATGTTTGGCCTAGTAGTACTCAAAAGTCTTCAAAACGAAGGCAGTTTTAGGGGGCATATAACCCCTCTGATATTCAGGGACAAGAGGATCATGATTTAGCCCTTGCAAGGGCTTTCATGCCTCTAAGCGCCCCTAAATCGTGAGTGGAACCCGAAAGCAGGTCAACAGCTAAAGCCTGTCCTGTTTTCTTGCACACACTTCATGTCTTAATAGGAGATAGTTCCATCCCCAGACCCCGTGACCAGGCTAGTGCTTTCCCCTTAAGGTCTCTCTTGCCAAATGTAGAGCATCCTGATACACTGGAGGATATAGTCTATTGGAGATCCCGTCCCTGATAGGTGGGGAGAGGAATAGGACTATCTGACTCTCTAAGTGACGGAATCAGAGAATCTAAGACATTGTCCAGACTTGGGACAGGTTCAAGTGAAGGCTCATAAATAATAGGACTGTCCGAGCCGAGCGAAGGCAGAGTAGCTACTGGTAAAGAGGGAACAATAATAGAAGCAGGAGGGTCTAAAGTAACCCTATCTGACTTAGAGGTAGATCCCCCCTAAGTTCGGAGTTTCCTTAGCACTACTATTTAACTCATCAATAACTGCATTCGCCAAGACAAAGTTTCCCAGAAAGTCGTAGTCCCATGCAAACAATTTAAAATACAAATTTGGACAGAAAGACCTTAACTTACAATTAGGGTTCCCGATGCATCACCCATCGAATCTGCTTCGCTTCCAATTGAAAAGTCACCCATCGCCCCAGGATCCTCTTCACTCATATACATATCCAAAGTAGGATTTTCCTGAGATTCCTCAGCTTCTCCATCACCATCTCCAAATGAGAAGTCTCTTCTTAAATGACCAGTGAGACGAAAAAACGAGCAACGAAAAGGTGTTCCTTGGTAGTCCAGGCGCTGCACCATAACCTGATCATGCCATTCTACTTCCAGAGAGTCCATTAAACCAACTGTAACATCTATCTCAACTAACACCCTCGCTAATCATTTATCTTGAGAAAGTAACCCAACTTCGTCCACTTTTAGAAAGCGGTCGAGAAGGTTGCCTATCACAATTAGTGCTTTTAAGTTCCACAGGTTTACGGGTAGTCCTGGGAGTAACACCGAGACATGTCGATGAATGAAGTAGTCTGTGGCCAGGTCAAATCTTGTCTTCCACCTCTTCAACATTAAACTGTCACCTTCATAATCCCAGAATCTATTCAGTATGATCTCAAGATATTCAAGAGATTTAAAAATGAGGCCAAACCACCTAAAGGGAAGCGTAAGAAGCTCTGGGACATAACCACAAAGATGTAACCAGTTTTGATTCATCCACTCTGCAAAATGTATATTGCATCTGGAATTATAGGCAAAATGATCGACTAATGCGCAGAGAGAGAGTTGACACATTTTCTCCAGGCCTATGTCCATGTCTATAACTAGGCGTCTTCTCTGCCTCTTTGGCTTCCAAACCCTTACCACTTTTTTTGTGCGAGAGTCCTTAACCTTCAACGACTCTCGGTGAGTGTTCCCAACAAAGGTATCTGGCTTGGGAAACATGGGAGATATACCTGGTCCAATCTTTGTGCCCGAAATTGCTACTGAAACCCTCTATAACAACCTTGGACTCTCGCCATTTGCGGGGCTATTATCATGAATAATCTTGCCATCTTCAATAAAACCTAACTCTGTCACCCTTGAATGATCTAATAGAGCAGGCAATTGTGTCTTTACTGCATGTAATAATGAGGCATTTAAGTTACCTCCACCACCTAATTTACAACTCAACTCATCAAAAGTTTTGAAAAGATATGCCCACTCCCACTCCGCCTCACCTGTTGCACCCATGAGCGCACTAACCTCAAGTTCCATAACCCCAGATTGGCCACCCAATAAACATCCACTATCTAGGAAAATACTAGTCAGGAATTCAGGGGCACAACTCCGATAACATCGCCTAATAAAAGGGGAGTTATGTCAAATAAATGTAGTGAAAAAACCAGATTCCCCCTTCGCCAAGCTATCGGTACATTGTTACTTTTCCACCTTCAGTGTTGACTGACTAGGATTCCACCAAAACCTAACAGGATGGAGCTACGAAAAGAAACTTAGATACTAGTCACAACCCAGTCCCAACTCCCCAAAGAAAACCACCATCTAAGTCGAAACTCCATAGGAAAACCCAAGAAACTCCAACAATAGCAAGTTACTAGTTACTTCAGATGTAGTACTTAAATCAGAGTAAAAATGACCAATCAGATCTCTATTAATCCTATATCGTTCCAAATAGTTTAATGGATTTTGGATCTCCTTGATCGAATAATTAACTACCAATTTTAAATTTCACTTATCAAATAAATAACAAGCAATTATAAATGTGTCCTATTTAAAATATTGTAAGGGGATGGTTAAAGGATGTTGCATAGAAATTTGAAGAGTGTACAACTTGATGCTTCTGGATTTTTGTCATAGTTACCAAGTTTGAGTTCGAGTTTGAATTTGACTTCAATTTGATACAGGAAAAATTAGATTATCTTAAATCCAATAAGGAAAAATTAGAATATACATCTTACAATTACTATAATATACAATTTTTTTCAAATTTATAGAAAAGCCAAAACCCTTATATGCCTTTGTCATGGGAAGCATCACATAACTTTCCATTTATTCACAGTCCACATCATAACATAACCTTAATCTTGCACCATTGTTGGCAATTGTTTGTAGTGGACCAAAACTCTATTATTATCGTCCAAAACTCATTTTAGGGTTTTCAGAATAAATTACACAACTTATTTGAATTTTTAAATTTATTAACTGTTCCACCACTATCCAACCTTCTATATATATCCCACACCTCTCACTACTAAATGGATTGGTTATGAGTTGGGGAGAGCTAAAATATAAATATTGTAACTGAAGGACATACAATAGAAGCGGGTAATCTATGATGTTAGATCGAGTTGCAAAGTTGCTAGTTGGAGACTCATCAGCAAGTTTAAGTTCCTGCGCTTGCACATGTCAAGCTTCCAAATTGCCTCTCTTGCCCATGCAAGAGTCTCTGATGACGTTTCAGTATTCCCAGGCTAGTGGCGCAGTAGTGACTCTTTGAGGCTCGGTGGTCATAGTGCTATCGAATGTAATTCTTTCACAATTTCCTTAAGGAATGTCGAAATCTCTCTTCACAATTCGACTGACACACTAGTGTGGGTTGGTGGGGACCTTTCCGATCAAGTAACTGCAAAGAATATTTACCAAGCGCTTTTAAGGCCATTCGACTTTCAGGTGGATAGTTCGTGGTATAAACATCTATGGAAATGGTTGATTCAACTCAAACTAAAATTATTTGTGTGGCTGGTAGCAAAGGACAAAGTTCTTACCTGGGAATATCTTCAAAGGAAAGGATGGCACGGTCTGGGGGTTTGCAAGATGTGCAACTGTAGTTCAGAAACTATAAACCATCTCCTGATACATTGTTCCTTCACGAAATCTGTGTGGCATTATTTATCTATTCTCTACAAATTTAATTTTCAGTGGATAGGCAACTCAGTATTTGAGTGTTTTAAGGATTGGATGAAAGAAAAATCGGCTCCAACAAGCTTGGAAGCAACTACCTGCTGGAATATCTGGATCGAGAGAAATAAGGTGCTATTTGAGGAGTGTTCCCCTTCTCACCGTTCAGTGGTTCATATAATTTTAGGTACTTTCACATGGCAGCCAACAATCCCAAAGCTTTTTCAAATTAGAGTATGTGATCTTAATCTGGCATATGGCTACACTCTAGCTTGCTTTGATGGAGTAGCAATAGCAAATGGAGAGTGTTGTGGAGCAGGTGGTATTTTCAAGATGCATACCTCAAGAACTACAAAATGGTCCCTAAATTGAGGAGCTGGAACCAACACAAAGGCGGAGCTCTTGGGTTTGTGGGAGATGATCCTTTTGGCTATGCTTTGGTCGATAGATAAAATAAAAATCTTGGGGGACTCGAAAGTGATTATCGATTGGATAAAGCAGCAAGGCCAGCTCAACTCAGTGAATATTGAAAGATGGAAATTAAAAACTTTGGATCTGGCAAGTAAATTCAGAGATATCAGTTTTCAACATATCTACAAGGAGCATAATAAAGAGGTAGATCTTTTGTCAAAGAGGGCTCTAAAAGAAACTAAAGGTAGACTATCAATTTTCCATTGGGAAAATCGAGAAGAAAGCTCTCATTCCTTCCTTAACATCTTTGAAGACTAAACTTAGGAGAAGTTGTGCAGTGTCTTTGTTTTAAAGATGTGATTAAAGTTTAGGGCCGCAATTCCCCTTCTCACTTTCTCATTCCGAGGTCAATGGGACTAGATAAGTTTTTGGATTTTAGCATAGTACTTCAATTGTCTTTGGGGTTGTTTAGGCTGTAAAGTATTAGTCGGATCCTCCTTTCGGTGTGGACCTGCTTTGTAAAAGAAATTATACTAATATAATTTTGAGATAATTTTTCTTTGGAAAAAAAAAGTTCGAGGGTTATAATTTTTTTTCAGTCAACCCCAATGTTCCCCGTATCGAACTTCGAATTTAGGTATTATTAGCAAACCAAACCAAATCGCTGAATTTCCGAATTCTTTTACCAATTCGACCAAAATTTGGTAACTATGGATTTTGTGCATTATAAATGGACGCATTATTTGGTTGATTCTTGGGTTTATTAGTCACTATGAAAAAAGGGGCTTTTGTATCCCGATGCATTATGCAGACCATGCAACATGCTTCACCTCACAATTGGAAAACTTGGAAGGTTTTCTAAGTTCACAATAAGTGGCTTTTTTTTAATATTTTTGTTTTAGATATGATTCTTGGTCACCTCTTTTCTAGGTCTCGAATATTTTTGTGTTGAGGAACCATGTCTTGTTGACTTGTCGTCTTCAAAAATTCTCGTTGTCTATTGATTTAGTTCATGGCCTAGGCATAGGTAGCATTGAGGTTATTTATTATTTAATTTGAATTTAATGCATTACTTTAATTTTAAAGTGTACAACTAGATTCAAAATTCAAAATGTGTGTTGGCTTAAGCAAACCAGTTAGTTATCATAAATGACTCCTCCAAAGGTGGCTTTCATCCATCCCTAGTGTATGGAGGTTTGGAGTCCTCAAATACATTCAATGTCAAAGTTGGAAGTTCTTTGCCACACATATTGGTGGCAGGTATGATGTGTTCTTTAACAAATCATTTGGCTCTATGCCAACAACTCTTTTAGGGCTACGGAAAAGTGGGTCAGGAGGGGTTAGGTGGTTCCTTATTCATCATATAGGGGACATCCCCCCAAAAATCTACTAGTCTTTGCAGGTGGTTCATTTCCATCTCAATTTTTTGAGATTGCCAAGTTATTTGCAAGTACATACTAGCATGAATCAATGTGATGTCTTACCATGAGAAAGCATAAGAAACCTTGTGATGTCTTACCATGAGAAAGCACTAGCAACCTTATTGTTATTAAATAAACTATTAGTTTTCCTTTTCAATATGAAATAAATAAAGTGAGGTTGAGTTAAATCCAATGACCTAGGGTAACCTTTCCCCATGGGGGCTTCACCTTGTTGACCAATATCTTATCATGTTCATTCATGAAGGGGTTTTTTAATTGTGAAAAATAAGGTCAATATATTGTAGGTATTGTTGAATTTCTATATGAGATGATATATGTGATAGATATTGATGTATTATTACAATGATGAGTGTTACATATATAGAGAACATATGGTGACCATCCATGTAGGGATGTGTCCCTTGGATAATCAATAACTATTTATTATTATCATTTACTTATTATATATATTATTTAATAATCAATAATTATATTATTAATTATTAATCTAGGAGAATGTATTCCCGATGTTGTCCAAACATCAACACTCCCTCTCAACGAGGGAGACATTTTTCATCATGCAAAGCTTGTTCTATGAAGAATACAAGCTTCTCCCTAGGCTCATGACACTTGTCTATAAGTCTTGAGAGATGTTTTTCTCCTAATTGAACCGAGGAGAAACTCCTTCTACAACTCTCCCTCTGAACCAATTGACTCTCTCTGAGATCGGGCTCACTCTGGGTCTGCATGTGATAGCACCTAGCATCTTGAGTCTTTATCATTCCTCATCAAATCACCATGACTAGGTTTGTTCACCACAGGTACACCCCTGTGAGTGAATGTCAGCCTGATGCTAACTGAAACATGGAAAGCACCTCGAGTCTATATTATTCATTATCATGATGAAGGAAGGATTATGTGTAGGCCCATTTACCACAAGTACATCTTTGTGATAAATGTATCCTATCTCCCTTGGTCTGCAGCCCAATCTAGGAGAAGGTCCACCTGATGTTGAAACACCAACACTCCCTCTTATATAGGGAGGTATCTTTCCATAGTAGTACACAATAACTGTTCAGAGACACACAGTCTCCTCTAGTGGTACACAACCACCGTAGTAGAAAAAGGTCTGTCACACATGACACTCCCATGTGGACTTCTAGAGGCTACTCCCTCTATAAACACTAGGGTCAACTCCCCATAGTGTGTGACATCAAGGTTAACTCCCTTGACATGTCCTCATGTTCTCTCCACAAGGGATGTGTCCTCATGTGCTCTCCACAAGGGATGTTGGGTTATAAGCACAAACCCACTTATCCCTTCTCAGATAAGTGTCCTCACATATCAACTCAACTCAGTCATAGAGGAGTATGATCTGGAGAATGTTTATCACACATGGCACTCCCATGTGGACTTCTAGAGGGTACTCCCTCAAGAAACACTAGGGTCGACTCCCCATAGTGTTTGACGTCAAGGTCAACTCCCTTGACATGTCCTCATCTACTCTCCACAAGGGATGTGTCCTCATGTGCTCTCCACAAGGGATGTTGGGCTATAAGCCCAAACCCACTTATCCCTTCTCAAATAAGTGTCCTCAAAGATCAACTCAACTCAGTTGCAGATGAGTATGATCTGGAGAATGTCTCAGGAAGCCACAAACATCAACACTCCCTCTCAGCGAGGGAGGCATTCTCTTTCATGCGAAGTATGTCACGAAAGTACTCGAACTTCATCCTTGTAAGGGGTTTAGTAAGAACATCAAAAACCTTCTCATCTATAGGAAGGTACTGCACCAATACTGCCTTCCTCTGCACCATGTCTCGAATGTAATGGTACTTGATCTATCATGAAACAATGGATTCTATGAGAGATTCACACAACTCTGGTTATCATAATAAATAACGGTGGGATCCAACACATGTCCAAATAAATATGCAAGGATCTTGCAAAGCCACACTGCTTCATGGACTGCCACACTCAATGAAAAGTATTGTTTTTCTGTGGTGCTCAAAGCCACAAAAGTATGTTTCCTTCTACACTAGGAAACCATGGAAGATCCCAAAGTGAAGAAACACCTGGAGGTGCTCTTCCTGTCCATTGCGCTCCCTACCCAATCAGAGTCGATATATCCCTGCAATCTCATGTCAATACTAGAATTATATCTTAGACCACGTCCAATTGTTCCTCGCAGGTATCTCAACACATGCTTTGAAGAAATCCAATGTGTCTGTCTTGACTAACTCATAAACTGGCTAAGTGCACTCACTGCATAGAAAATATTTGGTCTAGTGTTAACTAGATACATCAATGATCCATTAGTTGTCTTTACAGGGTTGGATCAATCTTGTCGGAATCGGAAGAATACACACTTAGTTTCTTCAGATTCGTTACCATTGGTGTAGCCATGGGATTACAATTCAACATCCCAAACTTCTTCAATATCTCAACTATGTACTTTCGGTGACTCAAGAATATCTCATCAGTTCTCTTCCACACATGTAGTCCCAAGAAGCAGTGCATCATACCAAGGTCCTTCATCTCAAACTCATAGACCAACACATACTTGCATTCAATAATAATGCTCTATGTACCAGTGAGGAATAAATCATCAACGTAGAGGAATAAAATCAGGGACTTGCCATTAACAGTCTTGTAGTACAGGTTGGGATCAAAAACACTTTTGTTGAATCCAAAACTCATAAGGTTTCCATCAATCCTCACATACCAAGCTCAAGGTGCCTGCTTGAGTCCATACACGGCCTTCTTCAACCTGCACACATGAGACTCCTTCTCATGTATCACGAAACCATCTAGTTTCTCGATGTATAACTCTTCATCAATCTCTCTATTGAGAAGGGTTGTCTTCACATCCATCTGATGTAGTCTCCAACCCATGGATTTTGCAAAGGAAATAATCATTCGGATAGAAGTGTATCAAGCAATAGGAGAAAATGTCTCCTTATAATCTATTCCCTCCACCTGAGAGAATCCTCTAGCAACAAATATCGTTTTGTGCTTATCGATGCTTCTGTCAGTTGTGTATTTTATCTTATAGATCCACTTGGAAGTCGCTACAGACTTCCCCTCAGGTCTCAGAACAATATCCCATATATCATTCTTCATGATGTACTAATACTCCTCCATCATGGCATCTCTCCATACTGGCTGACTATATGTATCCTCATAATAGGAAGGCTCAGAATTAATGATGTGGCTCATGAAACCACTCGCTCCAAAAGCTATCCTAACGACATATATCCTTATTTTCTTCAGCATGTTTTTCTTATGTGATTAGGCGTGTGTTCTGGATATTAGGGTTTCCAAAATAAAATAAATCACTTCATATATGAGTATTGGAAAGTGCATTAGATCCATCATGAGAGGGACAACACACTATATAAGAGAAATTTCTTTAATAAAGAGGATCTGTAATAATTACTTCTCCCAAAATAGGGCCAGGGATCTATTCAACGTGCAACCACTAAGAGCCACAAATCACCCTCCTTGTGGAAAAAGTTGTATGAAAAATCAACTTAGGGCCAAGCTCCAATGGTTGCACCCATAATTTAGAACACAACCTATAAAAAAAAGCGCACAAGAAGTCTCTCCAACTAAAGAAGTTTGTATTTAAAATATGTCATTGTATAGTGCTCGCTTCGACAACAAACAAGGCTGCATGGCAGCGTATACCTGTCGCTATGCAGGTATAATAAAATAAAACAATAGTTGTATTGAATCCACCGCATGCGTCAAGATGAATAACAAATTCATTTGTTGAATATGGCAGGAAAGCGTCATCTCATTAAATGACGTTGAAGATCCTGCTGTAGTCGTTGAAGATCCTTACGCAACCGCAACAATAAGAGATGAATTTGAACAACAAATCACAATTTAGAAAAATGTTTTAAAATAATTAAAAAAATCAAATTGGAATGTTATACCTTTAAAAATGCTCAAAAATATTTTGGTCAAACCCCAGCTAATAGACAATCAATAGCATATCTAATACTATATACCACCCCAAGCGGCAGGTATAATAACCAATATCCCTTCACATTATTTTGAATGATCTAAAAAAAACTCAATTTCATAAAACATTTAGATTATACATTGTAAAACGCTCAAACTTAT
>JASDQU010755063.1:0-10328 GCA_032191745.1 Picea mariana | reverse complement strand
GCAGGATTAAATTTGAATGGGTATGCTACGAAATAGTAACCATGATCCAACTGAAAGATCACAAGCACATGATCCGAAAAATATGGGTGTACAACCCAAGATATATACCTAGTTGAGTCTATCAGGAGCATTTCTGATACATACACCCTGTCTAGCCTTTTTTGTATTCCATGAACCCCAATTCTTCCATTACGCCAGGTAGGCACTAGCGTTGTTGGCTGCACATCCACCATATGATTTTTTTTAAAGAGATTTCTGAAAAAAACTGCCAAAGGATCAGATAAGGCCCCTTCTCCCCAAACTTCATCAAAGCTTGTTGTAAAATTTAAATATCCTACTATTATGAGATCATCCCAAGCTAATAAAACTTTGGACTCAATTGAATCCCAGAACTGTCTTCTACCAGTACAAGGTCCATAAGCGTTTAGAAAGAAAATCCTTCTTTTGTCAGGTAAATAAAAACCTGTCAACAATATACCGCCAACACATAAGTAAGATTGTAACTCAAAGACAATGGGATTCCAAGCAACCAATAGTCCTCCCGATTTCCCAATAGAACTGACTACATAAATCATCCAAGTAGGGCATAGAGAAGACATAAAATGTCTAGCCTTCTCCTCATCCACTAAGGTCTTCTGTAAGAAAATGATGTTCGACCTAGTAGTACTCAAAATTCTTTGAAACAAAGGCAGTTTTAAGGGGAATACAACCCCTCTGATATTCAGGGACAAGAGGATCATGATTTAGTCCTTGCAAGGGCTTTCATGCCTCTAAGTGCCCCTAAATCGTAAGTGGAACCCGAAAGCTGGTCAACAGCTGAAGCATGTCCTATTTTCTTGCACACATTTCATGTCTTGATAGGAGATAGTTCCATCCCCAGAACCCGTGACCAGGCTAGTGCTTTCCCCTTAAGGTCTCTCTTGCCAAATGTAGAGCATCCCGATACACTGGAGGATATACTCTATTGGAGATCCCATCCCTGATAGGTGGGGAGAGGAATAAGACTATATGAATCTCTAAGTGATGGAATCAGAGAATCTAAGACATCGTCCAGACTTGGGACAAGTTCAGGTGAAGGCTCAAAAATAATAGGATTGTCCGAGCCGAGCGAAGGCAAAGTAGCTACTGGTAAAGAGGGAATAGTAACAGAAGTAGGAGGGCCTAAAGTAACCCTATCTGACTCAGAGGTAGAGCCCCCCTAAGTTTGGAGTTTCCTTAGTAGTACTATTTAACTCATCAATAATTGCATTCACCAAGACAAAGTTTCCCAGAAAGTCGCACTCCCATGCAGACAATTTAAAATACAAATTTGGATAGAAAGACCTTAACTTATAATTAGGGTTCTCGATGCATCACCCATCGAATCTGCTTCTCTTCCAATTGAAAAGTCACCCATCGCCCCAAGATCCTCTTCATTGCGACAACAAAGAGAGCAATGCAAAGGTGTTCCTTGGTAGTCCAGGCGCTGCACCATAACCTGATCATGCCATTCTACTTCCAGAGAATCCATTAAACCAACTGTAACATCTATCTCAACTAACACCCTTGCCAATCATTTATCTTGAGAAAGTAACCCAACTTTGTCCACTTTTAGAAAGCGATCGAGAAGGTTGCCTATCACAATTAGTGATTTTAAGTTCCACAGGTTTACGGGTAGTCCTGGGAGTAACACCGAGACATGTCGATGAATGAAGTAGTCTGTGGCTGGGTCAAATCTCGTCCTCGACCTCTTCAACATTAAATTGTCACCTTCATAATCCCAGAAGCTATTCATCATGAGCTTGGGATATTCAAGAGATTTAAAAATGAGGCCAAACCACCCAAAGGGAAGCGTAAGAAGCTATGGGACATAACCACAAAGATGTAACTAGTTGTGATTCATCCACTCTGCAAAAGGTATATTGCATCTGGACTTATAGGCGAAACACTCGACCAATGCACAGAGAGAGAGTTGGCATGTTTCCTCCAGGCCTATGGCCATGCCTATAACTAGGTGTCTTCTCTGCCTCTTTGGCTTCCCAACCCTTACCACTTTTTTTGTGCGAGATTCCTTAACCTTCAACGACGCTCGGTAAGTGTTCCCAACATAGGTATCCGGCTTGGGAAACACGGGAGATATACCTGGTCCAATCTTTGTGCCCGAAACTGCTACCGAAACCCTCTATAACAGCCTTGGACTCTCACCATTTGTTGGGCTATTATCGTGAATAATCTTTCCATCTTCAATAAAACCTGACTCTGTCACCCTTGAATGATCTAACAGAGGAGACAGTTGTGTCTTTACTGCATGTAATAATGAGGCATTTAAGTTACCTCCACCACCTAATTTACAACTCAACTCATCAAAAGTTTTGAAAAGACCTGCCCACTCCCACTCCACCTCGTCTACTTCACCCATGAGCGCACTAACCTCAAGTGCCATAACCCCAGATTGGCCACCCAATAAACATCCACTATCTAGGACAAAACTAGTCAGGAAGTCAGGGCACGACTCTGATAACATCGC
Organism: Picea mariana; assembly: GCA_032191745.1. NCBI lineage: Eukaryota > Viridiplantae > Streptophyta > Pinopsida > Pinales > Pinaceae > Picea > Picea mariana. The sequence continues at coordinate 7,822 of JASDQU010755063.1, read as the reverse complement.
GTAATAAAAGGGGAGTTATGTCAAATAAATGTAGTGAAAAAACCAGATTCCCGCTTCGCCAAGATATTAGTACATTGTTATTTTTCCACCTTCAGTGCTGACTGACTAGGATTCCACCAAAACCTGACAGGATGGAGCTACAAAAAGAAACTTATATACTGGTCACAACCCAGTCCCAACTCCCCAAAGAAAACCACCATCTAAGTCGAAACTCCATAGGAAAACCCGAGAAACTCCAACAATAGCAAGTTATCAGTTACTTCAGATGTAGTACATAAATCAAAGTAAAAATGACCAATCAGATCTCTATTAATCCTATATCGTTCCAAATATTTTAACCAATTTTGGATCTCCTTGATCGAATAATTAATGACCAATTTTAAATTTCACTTATCAAATAAATAAGAAGAAATTATAAATGTGTCCTATTTAAAATATTGTAAGGGGGTGGTTAAAGGATGTTGCATAGAAATTTGAAGAGCGTACAACTTGGTGCTTCTGTATTTTTGTCATAGTTACCAAGTTTGAGTTTGAGTTCGAATTCAACTTCAATTTGATACAGGAAAAATTAGATTGCCTTAAATCCAATAAGGAAAAAAATAGAATATACATCTTACAAACACTGTAATATACAATTTTTTTCAAATTTTTATAAAATTTATAGAAAAGCCAAAACCCTTATATGCCTTTGTCATGGGAAGCATCACATAAATTTCCATTTATTCACAGTCCACATCATAACATAACCTTAATCCTGCACCATTGTTGGCAGCTGTTTGTAGTGGACCAAAACTCTATTATTATTGTCCAAAACTCGTTTTAGGGTTTTCAAAATAAATTACACAACTTATTTGAATTTTTAAATTTATTAACTGTTCCACCACTATCCAACCTTCTATATATATCCCACACCTCTCACTACTAAATGGATTGGTTATGAGTTGGGGAGAGCTAAAATATAAATATTGTAACTGAAGGACATACAACAGAAGCGGGTAAGCTATGATGTTAGATCGAGTTGCAAAGTTGCTAGTTGGAGACTCATCAACAAGTTTAAGTTCCTGCGCTTGCACTTGTCAAGATTCCAAATTACCTCTCTTGCCCATGCAAGAGTCTCTGATGACGTTTCAGTATTCCCAGGCTGGTGGTGCAGTAGTGACTCTTTGAGGCTCAGTGGTCATAGCGCTATCGAATGGAATTCTTTCACAATTTCCTTAAGGAATGTCAATATCTCTCTTCACAATTCGGTCGACACTCTGGTGTAGGTTGGTGGGGACCTTTCCGGTCAATTAACTACAAATAATATTTATGAAGCACTTTTAAGGCCATTCGACTTTCAGGTGGACAGTTCGTGGTATAAACATCTATGGAAATGGTCGATTCAACTCAAACTAAAATTATTTGTGTGGTTGGCAACAAAGGACAAAGTTCTTACCTAGGAATCTCTTCAGAGGAGAGGATGGCATGGTCTGGGGGTTTGCAAGATGTGAAATTGCAGTTCAGAAACTATAAACCATCTCCTGATACACTATTCCTTCACGAAATCTGTGTGGCATTATTTATTTGTTCTCTACAAATTTAATTTTCAGTGGATAGGCAACTCGGTATTTGAGTGTTTTAAGGATTGGATGAAAGAAAAATCAGCTCCAGCAAGCTTGGAAGAAACTACCTGCTGGCATATCTGGATCGAGAGAAATAAGGTCCTATTTGAGGAGCATTCCCCTTCTCACTGTTCAATGGTGCATAGAATTTCAGGTACTTTCACATGGCAGCCAGCAATCCCAAAGATTTTTCAAATTTGAGTATGTGATCTTAATCTGGCAGATGGCTACACTCTAGCTTGCTTTGATGGAGCAACAATAGCAAATGGAGAGTGTTGTGGAGCAAGTGGTATTTTCAATATGCATGCCTCAAGAACTACAAAATGGTCCCTAAATTGCGGAGCTGGAATCAACACAAAGGCGGAGCTCTTGGGTTTGTGGGCGACTCTCCTTTTGGCTATGCTTTGGTCGATAGATAAAATAAAAATATTGGGGGACTCGAAAGTGATTATCGACTGGATAAAGCAGTAGGGCCAGCTCAACTCGATGAATATTGAAAGCTGGAAATAAAAAACTTTGGATCTGGCAAGTAAATTCAGAGATATCAATTTTCAACATATCTATAGGAAGCATAATAAAGAGGCAGATCTTCTGTCAAAGAGGGCTCTAAAAGAAACTAAAGGTAAACTATCAGTTTTCCATTGGGAAAATGGAGAAGAAATCTCTCATTCCTTCCTTAACATCTTTGAAGACTAAACTTAGGAGAAGTTGTGCAGTGTCTTTGTTTTAAAGATGTGATTAAAGTTTAGGGCCGCAATTCCCCTTCTCAGTTTCTCATTTCGAGGTCAATGGGACTAGATAAGTTTTTGGATTTCAGCATAGTACTTCAATTGTCTTTGAGGTTGTTTGGGCTGTAAAATATTAGTCGGATCCTCCTTTCGGTGTGGACCTGCTTTGTAAAAGAAATTATACTAATATAATTTTGAGATAATTTTTCTTTGGAAAAAAAAATTTTGAGGGGTATAATTTTTTTTTAGTCAACCCCAATGTTCCCCATATCAAACTTCGAATTTAGGTATTATTAGCGAACCAAACCAAATCACAAAATTTCTGAATTCTTTTACCAATTCGACCAAAATTTGGTAACTATGGATTTTGTGGATTATAAATGGACGCATTATTTGGTTGATTCTTGGGTTTATTAGTCGCTACGAAAAAAAGGGGCTTTTGTATCCCAATGCATTATGCGGACCATGCAACGTGCTTCACCTCACAAGTGGAAAACTTGGAAGGTTTTCTGAGTTCACAATAAGTGATTTTTTTTAACATTTTTGTTGTAGATATGATTCTCGGTCACCTCTTTTCTAGGTCTCGAATATTTTTGTGTTGAGGAACCATGTCTTGTTGACTTGTCATCTTCAAACATTCTTGTTGTCTATTGATTTAGTTCATGGCCTAGGCATAGTTAGCATTGAGGTTATTTATTATTTGATTTGAATTTAATGCATTACTTTAATTTTAAAGTGTACAACTAGATTCAAAATTCAAAATGTGTGTTGGCTTAAGCAGACCAGTTAGTTATAATAAATGACTCCTCTAAAGGTGGCTTTCATCCATCCCTAGTGTATGGGGGTTTGGAGTCCTCAAATATATTCAATGTCAAAGTTGGAAGTTCTTTGCCACACATATTGGTGGCAGGTATGATGTGTTCTTTAACAAATCATTTGTCTCTATGCCAACAACTCTTTAAGGGCTACGGAAAAGTGGGTCAGGAGGGGTTATGTGGTTCCTTATTCATCATATAGGGGACATCCCCCCAAAAATCTACTAGTCTTTGCAGGTGGTTCATTTCCATCTCAATTTTTTTAGATTGCCAAGTTATTTGCAAGTACACACTAGCATGAATCACTATGATGTCTTACCATGAGAAAGCATAAGAAACCTTGTGATGTCTTACCATGAGAAAGCACTAGCAACCTTATTGTTATTAAATAAACTATTAGTTTTCCTTTTCAATATGAAATAAATAAAGTGAGGTTGAGTTAAATCCAATGGCCTAGGGTAACCTTTCCCCATGGGGGCTTCACCTTGTTGACCAATATCTTATCATGTTCATTCATTAAGGGGCTTTTTAATTGTGAAAAATAAGGTCAATATATTGTAGGTATTGTTGAATTTCTATATGTGATAGATATTGATGTATTATTACAATGATGAGTGTTACATATATAGAGAACATATGGTGACTATCCATGTAGGGATGGGTCCCTTGGATAATCAATAACTATTTATTATTATCATTTACTTATTATATATATTATTTAATAATCAATAATTATATTATTAATTATTAATCTAGGAGAATGTCTTCCCAATGTTGTCCAAACATCAACACTCCCTCTCAACGAGGGAGACATTTTTCTTCATGCCAAGATTGTTCTATGAAGTATACAAGCTTCTCCCTAGGATCATGACACTTGTCTGTCAGTCTTGAGAGATGTCTTTCTCCTAATTGAACCGAGGAGAAACTCCTTCTACAGCTCTCCCTCTGAGCCAATTGACTCTCTCTGAGATCAGGCTCACTCTGGGTCCACATGTGATAGCACCTAGCATCTTGAGTCTTTATCATTCCTCATCAAATCACCATGACTAGGTTCGTTTACCACAAGTACACCCCTATGAGTGAATGTCATCTCGATGCTAACTGAAACATGGAAGGCACCTCGAGTTCATATTATTCATTGTCATGATGAAGGAAGGATTACGTCTAGGCCCATTTACCACAAGTACACCTTTATGATAAATGTATCCTATCTCCCTTGGTCTATAGCCCAATCTAGGAGAAGGTCCACCCGATGTTGAAACATCAACACTCCCTCTTAGATAGGGAGGTATATTTCCATAGTACTACACAATAATTGTTCAGAGACACACAGTCTCCTCCAGTGGCACACAACCACTATAGTAGAAAAAGGTCTGTCACACATGACACTCCCATGTGGACTTCTAGAGGCTACTCCCTCTATAAACACTAGGATTAACTCCCCATACTATGTGACATCAAGGTTAACTCCCTTGACATGTCCTCATCTTCTCTCCACAAGGGATGTGTCCGCATGTGCTCTCCACAAGGGATTTTGGGCTATAAGCCCAAACCCACTTATCCCTTCTCGGCTAAGTGTCCTCACAGATCAATTCAACTCAGTCACAAAGGAGTATGATCTGGAGAATGTTTATCACACATGGCACTCCCATGTGGACTTCTAAAGGGTACTCCCTCAAGAAACACTAGGGTCGNCCACAAGGGATGTGTCCTCATGTGCTCTCCACAAGGGACGTTGGGCTATAAGCCCAAACCCACTTATCCCTTCTCGGATAAGTGTCCTCACAGATCAACTCAACTCAGTCGCAGATGAGTATGATCTGGAGAATGTCTTAGGAAGCCACAAACATCAACACTCCCTCTCAGCGAGGGAGGCATTCTCTTTCATGCCAAGTATGTCACGAAATTACTCGAACTTCATCCTTGTAAGGGGTTTAGTAAGAACATCAAAAACCTTCTCATTTGTAGGAAGGTACTGCACCAATACTGCCTTCCTTTGCACCATGTCTTGGATGTAATGGTACTTTATCTATCATGAAACAATGGATTCTCTGAGAGCTTCACACAACTATGGTTATCATAATAAATAATGGTGGGATCCAACACATGTCCAAATAAATCTGCAAGGATCTTGTGAAGCCACGCTGCTTCATGGACTGCCACACTCAATGAAAAGTATTTTTTTTCTGTGGTGCTCAAAGCCACAAAAGTATGTTTCCTTCTACACCAGGAAACCATGGAAGATCCCAAAGTGAAGAAACACCTGGAGGTGCTCTTCCTGTCCATTGCGCTCCCTACCAATCAGAGTCAATATATCCCTGCAATCTCATGTCAATACTAGAATTATATCTTAGACCACATCCAATTGTTCCTCGCAGGTATCTCAACACATGCTTCGAAGCGATCCAATGTGTCTGTCTCAACTGACTCATAAACTGGCTAAGTGCACTCACTACATAGAAAATATTTGGTCTGGTGTTAACCAAATGCATCAATTATCCATTAGTTGTCTTTACAGGGTTGGATCAATATCGTCGGAATTGGAAGAATACACACTTAGTTTCTTCAGATTCGTTACCATTGGTGTAGCCATGGGATTACAATTCAACATCCCAAACTTCTTCAATATCTCAACTGTGTACTTCCCATGACTCAAGAAGATCTCATCAGTTCTCTTCCACACATGTAGTCCCAAGAAGAAGTGCATCATACCAAGGTCCTTCATCTCAAACTCATATACCAACGCATACTTGCATTCAATAATAAGGCTCTATGTACCAATGAGGAATAAATCATCAACGTAGAGGACAAAAATCAAGGACTCGCCATTAACAGTCTTGTAGTATAGGTTGGGATCAAAAACACTTTTGTTGAAGCCAAAATTCATAAAGTGTCCATCAATCCTTACATACCAAGCTCAAGGTGCCTACTTGAGTCCATACAGGGCTTTCTTCGACCTGCACACATGAGACTCCTTCTCATGTATCATGAAACCATCTAGTTTCTTGATGTGTAATTCTTCCTCAATCTCTCTATTGAGAAGGGTTGTCTTCACATCCATCTGATGTAGTCTCCAACCCATGGATTTTGCAAGGGAAATAATCATTCGGATAGAAGTGTATCAAGAAATAGGAGCAAATGTCTCCTTATAATCTATTCCCTCCACTTGAGAGAATCCTCTAGCAACAAATCTCGTTTTGTGCTTCTTGATGCTTCTGTCAGTTGTGTATTTTATCTTATAGATCCACTTGGAAGTCACTACAGACTTTCCCTCAGGTCTCGAAAATATATCCCACACATCATTCTTCATGATGTACTGATACTCCTCCATCATGGCATCTATCCACACTGGCTAACTATATGTATCCTCATAATAGGAAGGCTCGGAATTAATGATGTGGCTCATGAAACCACTCGCTCCAAAAGTTATCCTAATGGCACATATCCTTATTTTCTTCAACATGTTTTTCTTATGTGATTAGGCATGTGTTCTAGATATTAGGGTTTCCAAAATAAAATAAATCACTTCATATATGAGTATTGGAAAGTGCATTAGATCCATCATGAGAGGGACAACACACTATATAAGAGAAAGTCCTTTAATAAAGAGGATCTGTAATAATTACTTCTCCCAAAATCGGGCCATGGATCTATTCAACATGCAACCACCAAGAGCCACAAAAGTGGAAAAGGTTGTATGGAAAATCAACTTAGGGCCAAGATCCAATGGTTGCACCCATAATTTAGAACACAACCTATAAAACAAAGTGCACAAGCAGTCTCTCCAACTAAAGAAGTTTGGTTTTAAAATATGTCATTGTATAGTGCTCGCTTCGGCAACAAATAAGAGGAACAAGGTCCACTACAACAAGATAACATATAATAAAAAATAATGAGAAACAGTAGTAGGGTGTATCCGTCGTGAGTGTGTTCAATAGATATATGTGTCAGAGGTTGTGATATTGTTGGTGTATTTGCATCTTCATCATAATTCTTGCGATGCAAAATACCATTTGATAGAGACGCCACTGGACTTCCGACAGAGCTAATGGTAGATCAGCAGAGGCATTCAGATATCCCTATCATTACACACAATGATCTGTAGGTGATCTGAAACCATGCATTTGAGGTGAAAAGTGAGACCAACCTCTCTCACCTACTCACTAATGGCTTCGTCGTTGTCAGGAAAAATGTTTGATTTGTCCAAATGATTTGAAAGGAGGGCTTCTCCACTTGAAGGATGGGATCACCTCCCTTATTTTCTCAAATCATGGTCGTATGGTCTGTAGAAACCCCAACTTCAATGAAGAAAAAGAGGAAACCCATTGAATATTTAGGGGGTATACATTGAGAAACACTTCACACTCACAAAGACATCAATCTGTGATTAATTGGATTATTAACAGAGCAACCATCGTCGTTGTCGATAATTAAATCATCCCATGACCATTCGGCTGCATCCAAATCCATGTCCAACTATTTTACTGTTGTGGAATTACTATACCAATATACATGTAGCGGACTAGTGAATACATGATCCCATCTAGTTCATAAAACCATGATGTTCCAGTTCCAACTTCCATTTACCTGGGCCCTCCTGTGAGGGAGTCAAGCCCAGTCCTTCTCTGATACCATGTTGAATTTCTATATGATATGATATATGTGATTGATATTGATG
>JASDQU010755061.1:25946-48807 GCA_032191745.1 Picea mariana | reverse complement strand
TTCTTTCTACTCAAACGTTTAGAGAGTATGTCATTTATTGCATCTTTACCACATGTCCTTCATACTGTTTGCCACAAAGACCCTTGAAATTAAAATAGTCCGCAAGCCCGCTTGTCGATTTGTATATCACATAACTCTAGCTGCTCTTTGTAGGCCATGGAACAACATAGGCCTAATTTCCATCCCGCCAGCCCGAGAACCTGCGATCCAAAAACTGCCTAAGTATGGAGTCAGGCCTCCGTGCATGTATGGAATGAGGGCTTCGTCCTTGCTCTATAAAATCTCATCGCCATACTTTATAAAAGTACATATTTCGTATGTATAAAAGTAAATATCTACTTTAAAAAATTATGTATTTGCTATGTATAGTTTATAATCTCCACAAACCTATAATTTCATAAATTTCAATTTATTGTGTCGAAAAGCCCCTGTTTTAAAGAAAACTAATTCGAGAATGCTATTTATTTAGTCCTTTTGTCGACCGCCCTATGTAACAGACATTGGTACTATGTTTTTTGTTCTTTTCTCCACCAACATATGTAAACTAATTCACGAATACTAAATTTTTTGGACATGAGCCCCTTAAAATTCAAATAGTCCGCAAGTCCGATTGTAAATTTGTATGTCGAGGAGCCCCTATTTTAAAGAAAACTAATTCGGGAATGTTATTTATTTGGTCCTTTTGTCAACTTCCCTATGAATAGACATTAGTATTGTGTTTTTTGTCCTTTTCTCCACCAGTGTATGTAAACTAATTCAGAAATGCTAAATTTTTTGGACACGAGCCCCTTAAAATTCAAATAGTCTGCAAATCCGATTGTCAATTTGTATATCGCGGAACTGTCGATGCTATTTGTAGGACACGGAACAACAAAAGCCTGATTTTCAGGTCCCTAGTCTGAGAACCCACGATCCAAAAACTGACTAAGTCGAGAACCCGCTCTTTTAAAGAAAACTAATTCGGGAATGCTATTTTTTTCATACTTTTGTCCACCATCGTATGTAACAAATGTCAGTACTATTTTTTTTGTTTTTTTGTCCACCAGCATATGTAAAAAGAAAAACTAATTCGGGAATGCTCAACTTGTTTTAATTAATTATAAATGATTTTATTGATAGAAAGATAAATTATTGAGTTTATTATTTCAATTTCGTTATTCGACACGAGCCCCTTCAAATTCAAATAGTTCGCAAGTCTGATTGTCAATTTGTAATCGCGGAACTCTAGGTACTATTTATAGGCCATGAAACAACAAAAGCTCAATTTTCAGCCCGCCAGACCGACAACCCGCAATCCAAAAATTCAAATAGTCGACAAAGCAACTTGTCAATTTGTATATCGCGGAACTCTCGGTGCTATTTGTAGGGCACGGAACAACAGAAGCCCAATTTTCATCCCGCAACCCCGACATTTTTTAGCTCTATATATCTACTTAATCAAATTACATATTTGATTTTTGTAGGCCATGGAACAACAAAAGCCTAATTTCCAGCCCAGCAGCCTGAAAACCCGTGATCCAAAAATTCAAATAGTCAGCAAGACCGCTTGTCAATTTGTATATCGCGGAACTCTCGGTGCTATTTTTAGGCCATAGAACAACAGAAGCCCAATTTCCAGCCTAGCACCCCAACAACCCGGAATGCAGCTTCCATCCATGCTCTATATATCTACTTAATCAAATTACATATTTGATATGTATAATTTCTCCTGTCCACGAACCTATAATTTCATATATTTCAATTTCTTCTGTCCAGGAGCCCTTGTTTTAAAGAAAACTAATTTGGTATTGCTATTTTTTTTATGGTTTTGTCCACGAACCTATGTTACAGACATTGGTCCTTAAATCTCAAATAGTCCACAACTCCAATTGTCAATTTGTATGTCGCGGAACTCTGRGTGCTATTTGTAGAGTGTTATTTGTGTTTCCATGTACTTCAACTTCCTACCCACGTATTTATACTCAGTCRCATTTATTCTCATTCCTCCCATTCCAACCTGGCARGGCTATGCTGCCATGTAACACTTGTTTAAATTRTATTTTTAAATGTTTAAATAAATTTTTCTTATTATTTTTTTATAAATCTTTTTTTCAAAATTAATATCATATCAAATTATAATTTTAAATTTCTTAAATTATTATTTTGAATTATAATAAAAAATAAATTAAAATATTTTATTTTTAAATTTCATAAATTATAATAAAGAATAAATTTAAACTTTTTTTTTTTCTCGGTCCATATTAATTCACCTTTATTTTACTTCACTTCACGGCCTTTATCAACTTGCATATTAATTCACCTTTACCTTACTTCACGGCCTTTATCAACTAACAATACAAAGAATAATGATAATATGAGTCAAAGAGGAATGAACATCTTCAGTAAGATGAAGCAAGTAATGTTTCAATAACTTTCTTCAAAATTAACTAAATGCTGTAAATTCATTTTTACAAAACAATTTTATATTTTATAAAATATAATTATTTCAAATATATATGAGAAAAATATAATGATTCAAAAGAAATAAAAATATATATTTTTTAATTTAATTTAAAAATATATATTTTTAATAAACTATTTCAAAAATATATATTTTTAATTATTAATAATTCTAAATATCATAATTTTTTATAATTTTATTTTAATTAAAACTCTTTAAAAATCTCTTACAAATAGTTTAATTAATTAAAATTTTAATGAAAATAAAATTATGCCCACCGTTATGTAAACCATTATCTTACACCTCAGCAATAATCTTTAGCAAGTATAACAAAAGCCACATAGATGATAGCAACCAATTTTAAAAAAATGAAAATGAATTAACCAAATTTATTTTACCATAGCAAAATTTGAACGAGGGATGTGAATTTTAAAGATCATATCACCCACCCTCCATTTCAAAAAATTTCAAAATACACTCCCGCTCTTTTTCATGCCCATTTCTGTTAAAACTTATCACTGTTTCGGCATCCCTCCGCATGGACTACCGGACTCAAGATTGCGGCAGCTGTATTGCGGAATAACTTGTGGGATTGTTAAAAAAACATCTCCCTTTTCATTATTTTACTCAAAACTAATTAAAACAATAAAAAAATTGAAACCTTATTATACCATGATATAAAAAGTTAATAATTTTTCAATACTTTATGCAAAGTTCGTAAAAAAGAAAGAAAGATAATTTAGCTTCTCAATATTCTATAGCTTTTTTTAATGTAAACTCAATAAGATACACATTTTAGTTGTTAATAAACAATTTAGTTTTTCAATGACGCATGCCCTTTTCCATGTGCACAAGGAAAATTACACTAAAAGTTTTTAGGAAGAAATTGAATTTTAATGTATATGTTTTTATGTGAAAAAAATATAATAAAGAAAAAAAAATTAACTATAAAATAAATAATAAATAATAATAATAATAATAATAATTTATTTTTAAGGTTATTGCTAAGCTAGACATCAAATTGATGTATGAGATCTTTTTGTTTGTGGGACAAGGAACTCCCTCAAAAAAAATTGACTCATAAAGTTAGGGAGATATACATACTCTACCCCCTCTAGTTTTGAACCATTCATAATACATATGATTATTTACCATTCATGATATTAACTTTAACTTTGATTTAAAGTATGTTTTATTTTCCATTTTGATTAAAAAAAAATCACCCATAACATTTTAGGATTTATTCAATACCCAATTCTATTATAAAAAAATTTAAGAGTTCTATAGTATTTATCAATTTTCTCTTTTAAGATAAATTATAATTTAAAAATATTTTTGATCTTTTATTTAGGAGCCATAGTTTTTATTTATAGTAGATTAGTTTTCTCTTATTTTATCTTTAAATTTAGATGTGAAAGTATTTTTAATGATAGATCAATACTTTGTAAAGCTACCTCCTCATCTATCATCCAATGGTTTAGTCACAAATTAGCATCATTATGCCACCCTCTCTTAGGTTGCAAGTGACTTTCATTGGAATTGGAAATAATGCTAGGAAGCTTCTTGTCTTCCATATTAATTATCATGTACTTTTAGATTAAGTACTTAATCCTAAGCATAGTCTAAATAAATGGAAGACTAGGTTTTAAGAAAATAATTGGATATGTGTATCTCAATACTATAGTTCTGGATAGTTAAACCTATAATGAAGATCAACTCCAAATATTTGTATGAATTAACTTCCTTTATTACCATACACAAATAAAGTGATTTTCATGGATTTGATTATCATAATTTTTGTTTTATCATATTTATTAATATACAAATGGTAAACCAAAAATATATGAGAATTCTTAATTAATTTCCTTTATTATCATACACAAAAATAAAGTGATCTTTCTGGATTTGATTATCATGACTTTTGTTTTATCATACTTATTAACATACCAATACCAATGAGTGCACTAATGAGTCTGAAGAGTTCAGGACTCGGCAGTTGAGAGCAAGGAGTGCACAAAGCCAACACATTGTTGAAGTGTTGGAAAAGCTCAGGGGAGAGAGCGTAGGTGTCAAGAGGGCACAAGAAATCCTTTGAAGGAGAAAAGGGTCGAGACCCTTTAAAAGTTCAAGAAACTGCCAAGCACAGGAGAGATAGCACAAAGTGTGCGAGAGCCGAGTCAAGTCTGACTCAGATGCTGAGGAGGACCAGTGCAAGTTTTCATAGTGAAAGCACAAGGAGTGTGCGAGGGATCAAGTGGTTTCAAGTCCACAAAAGCTCAGGAGGGGTAGAGTTTTCAAAAACGCAGACATGGACCAAGGAGTTGGTCTTGCGGAAGAATAGTTCAAAGGGCTAAGCCCCTTTGGAACCCTCGAAGGATTTGAAAGCTTAGGAGGTGCAGCACAGTGACCAAGTGGTTGGGCTCATAAAAGAAGGAGTTAAAGGCCAAGATTTTGAAGGCTTGAGAAATCCTTCATCGAAAGGAAAGCACAGTAGCATAGAGGAGGAGCGATCTAGACCATTGGATTAGATTCTAGACAAGGAGAGGAGCGAGAAGAGGTGAAGGACATATCTCGACCTTGGATCTAAGCATGGGCTACAGTAGCCGTCAGATCCAGACAAGTTGCACAGGGTTTTAACCCTAGAAGTCCTTCGAACTTCAGGAGTTTGAAGACTTTTCAATCTTGGGTGCAAAGAAAAGTGGACTCCCAAAGTCTCGGAGCCCTGAGTGTGTCAGGTTCATTGGATGTGAGACCACGTGTCAATAGATTGAGTGTGGCCCGAAAGCCTAGTTACCCGACATAGTTAAGAAGCAGGTGCAAGAGGTTACAAAACTCCTGAAGTTTCGGGGAGCCGAAGTAGATGTAGACTGTCCATTTTCAAGGACAGTTGTCACTAGATCCTGGAGTTTGGAAGGTAAGCACTTCAGGAGGAAGGAAGTGTTGGGGTTAAAAGTTGTTAGCCTCCCGAAGCTCTAAAGAGCGGAGTTATCTCAGACGTCCATTTAAAAGGGACAAGTGTTGGCATATCAGGAGCGGTCCGGAAGTCCAATGTTCTGGAGGTCTACAGGTGAAAGGTGGTCATGGAAGGAAGCTCCCAAGGGTTGGAGCATATCTGAACTGTCGATTGGCATGGACGCATGGTGAAATATCACATCTTATAGAGGTTTGTCAGTTCAGCACTCCGAAGGATTTGAAGTGTTGTGCTTCAAAAATCCCTGAAGACCGGAGTAGAGAAGTAAATGAGAGTAGTTGATCTCTGCACGACACGTGGAAGATGATCTGGTACTTTGGAGGTTTAACACTCTAGAGGAAACAAGGAGTAAAACTTGAGAGACTCTCGAAGCTCCGAAGAGCGGAGTCCATCTCCACCGTCGATCTCGATGGACAGGTGTCATCAGATCCCATGATCTAGAGGTTTGACACTCTGGATGATTTGAGACTTAGTTTTTTTGGGGTTGAGTAATCCTGGAGGCCCGAAGGTCAGAGTCACTTTTAACCATCGATCAGAGGAGGACATGTGGCAGGAGATCTTTCACTTTGAAGTTCAACACTTTAGAGGTTTGTGGGTGTTGTTATCTCAAAACCCCCGAAGCCTGAGATTCCAAAGTAGATCTTGACCGTCCATAGGTGTGGACACGTGGACAATGGATTGTGCACCTCATTATTTCGGTGGACCGGTACTCTAGGAAATTTGAGGTGTGATGCAGCGAAAACCTCCGAGCTTCGAAGTCCCAAAGCCAATATAGATCGTTGGTCGTTGAAGGACGGAGAACCATTGATCTGTGGGTGTTCTTATTCGACGGATCGACACTCTGGAAGAAGTGAGGTGTGGTGCTTCTAAATTTTTCGAAGCCCAGAGCCCCAAAGTATTGTGGGTCATTGATCTAGGAGAAGGAGTGTAGATCATTGATCTCCTTCAGCAGTTTGGGACTTCACCAATTCGACGGTTCGGGAGATCAGAAGTTTTGGAAGGTGAAAACACTCGGAGCCCGAAGCTCCAAAGCGTCGAGTTAAGCACTTGTTGGCTTGGCCCTTGGTCACATCCCATGGTCATATGTTATTTCCGCTAGATGCTAACCTCTACCCTCTCCTAGGGTCTGTGCGACCTCCCAGTCTAGGATCGATCAAATTCAAGGATTCGAATTGGCTGTCAGGCCCCTACTAAGACCTCAAAAGACTTTACACAGGTGCCTCAATTCTTAAGCAGGTCCAACAAAAGACCCGCGAGATGTTTTTCATAAGCCCCTTGCATTTAAATTCCAAGTTTTGGGCCCTAGCTCTTATGTTCTAGTGGAAATAACATATGACCACAAGTTGTGACCAAGCGCCAAGCCAACATGTGCTTAACTCAAATCTCCTACCACGTGTCGTGCAAAGATCAACGACTCTCATTTACTTTGCTACTCTGGTCTTCGGGGATTTTCGAAGCACAACAATTCAAATCCTCCGGAGTGCCAAACTAACGAACCTTCGAAAGACGACATATTTCACTTCACGTCCACGTTAATCGATGGTTGGGATTTTCTCCAGCCTTCGGGAGCTTCCTGCCATGACCACCTTTCACCTGTAGACCTCTGGAACACTGGACATCTGGACCGCTCCTGATATGTTGACATCGTTCCCTTTTAAATGGACGGCTGAGATGAACTTCGTTCTTCAGAGCTTCGGGAGGTTGGCAACTTTTTACCCCAACACCTCCTTCCTCTCGAAGTGGTTACCTTCCGAACTCCAGGATATGGTCAAACATGTCCTTGCTCTCAACTCCTAAGTCGTAAACTCTTCAGACTCATTTGCGCACTCATTATGATTTTCCTCAGAGTGTTCAGTAACTCTGAAGTGCTCTATGTACACTATTTCTTCTGAGCTTTAAGATTGTTCTGGTGTTCCCACTTGGCACACTCTACCTGAACTTGAGACAGAGTTCAAACACACTCCTTGTGTTGGCTTCACGGAGTCTTCAACACTCTAGTGTGCACTCCTTGCACCAGCCTAAAGAGCTCAGAACACTCAGAAAACTACAGATAGAGGATTATATCTAGACCTGCAAATGAAACATATTTTTCCTAAACAACATTTACACAATTACACAAAAAAACATTCAGAAACAAACATTCACCACATAAATAAATACACAAAGAAATTTCATGTAGGGAAATCTGCTCTAATAAAGTTCTAAAGGGCATAGTTCCAAAGGTCATATTTCCAAATATCATAGTTCCATAGTTCAAAGTTCCAAATGGTGTAGTTCCAGAGGTCATAGTTCCTAGGGTCATAGTTCCATAGGTCATAGTTCCTAGGGTCACAGTTCCAAAGGTCATAGTTCTAGAGGTCATTCCATAGGTCATAGTTCCAGAGTTCAAAGTTCCAAAGGGCATAGTTCTAGAGTTCATAGTTCCACGAGTCATAGTTCTTGGGGTCACAGTGCCAGAGGTCATAGTTCCTGGAGTCATAGTTCCAGAGGTCATTCCACAGGTCATAGTTATAGAGGTCAAAGTTCCATAGGGCATAGTTCCATAGGTCATAGTTCCACAGGTATTAGTTTGAGAGTTCAAATTTCCAAAGGGCGTAGTTCTAGAGGGAATAGTTCCACTTCTCACACCCGCCCTCTTATATAGGGTGTATTTTTAGAGGAAATAGTTCCAGAGAGTGTAGTTCTAGAGGTCATAGTTCCAAAGGTCATAGTTTCAAAGGGTGTAGTTCTAGAGGTCACAGTTCCATAGGTCACAGTTCTACAGGTCATAGTTCCAGAGGTCATAGTTCCACAGGTAGTTCTAAAGGGTGTAGCTCTAGAGGTCACAATTCCATAGGTCATAGTTCCACGGGTCATAGTTCTAGAGGACGTAGTTCTAGAGGTCATAGTTCCATAGGTCATAGTTCCATAGGGCATAGTTCCACAAGTCATAGTTCCACAGCTCATAGTTCCACAGCTCATAGTTCCACAACTCACAGTTCCACAGGTCATAGTTCCAAAGGTCGAAGAATATTGTCAAAGAACTTGGTGTTCCATGACAGTTTGAAGCATATTAAGATTAGATAATACTATATCAGGGATATGGTATAGAGGGGAGCAATGAGGCTCCAATTCATGACTACCGAGGATCAGGTTACAGATTTGTTCACCAATACATTGTAGAGGACAAAGTTCGAGTACTTCAAGGACAATCTTGGTGTGGTCCCTCTTTAGAAGGAGTGATAGGTGGAACTCATCCAACATGAAAAAGGGTTGGCACTAAGTATGGAAAAATCTCATCCAACATGAAAAAGGCTTGGAAATGAGTCTGGTGGGTCTCATTCAGCATGAAAAATGGTTGGTGTTGAGACATGAGTGCACATGATCAGGTATTGATGCATCACAGGGAGTGTATGTCCTGGGGACATGTTGTGGCTATTGAGAGCTAACCACATACCTTCGTTGCATGGGGTGAAGTCATGTTGCACTATGGATATCTGAGGATGTGTAGATTTGCATGTTCAACAGTAAATGGATGTAAGATCCTGTGGTATCATACTTGGAGTCTGTGTTTGGACAGAATACCTTCCTAGTTAAGAGGGAGTGTTAATATTTTTTGTGTAACTACATAAGATATTCTTGTATATTTGTTTTAGTCAAACCTTTAAAAGGTTATTATAATTATATTGTGCAAGTCCTCTCAACATAAATTATTATATTATTGGTATTTTACTTATTATGGGTTAGTTAGGTCAAGAGTCATGTCTCTTCAAGAGACACTATTGTGTCCCATCTCAAACCCTAAGCCTTGCCTAGATCTAGTGTAGAGATCCCACAACCCTCTCTAGGCGCTGGTCTATCTTAGTCTTCAAGCACTCAACAAATCCAAAATCATTTCCCCCTTTTTCTTCTTTTTCTTATTTGCAATCTAGAGTGTATCGCATAAGAGATCTCAAAGACTCCCCCCTACCAAAATTACTTCTCAAATATTCTAAATCAAAATATAGTGAAAAAAATCGACGCAACCTTTGAGAGGACAATTTGTAGATTATATAGATAAAGGTTGGCCACTTCCATAATATACGGATGACACATATACGAAAGTTGGCCACTTCCACAATGGTGTCTTCCATATATGTGTGCTTCCATAAATGAGCATTTATGGAAGTGGTCAATGTATATGCGCATATACAGAATCATGCATATATGAAGGATGACTTCCATAAATGTGCATTTATGGTTGACAACTTTTGTATATGCAGGTATATGGAAGCACACATATATGGAAGATGCATTTACATAAGATGGCTTCTGTATATGCGTGCTTCCATATATGTGCATATACAAATGATGCATAAATGGACAACGACTTCCATAAATGCTCATATATAGACGACGCATATATGAAAGCTATCCACTTACATAATGGTGTCTTCCGTATATGCGTGCTTCCATAAATGTACATTTATGGAAGTGGTCAACGTATATGTGCATATACGTAAGCGTCCATACACGGAGGCTGACTTCCATAATTTTGATGATTACAACTATGTGAGACATTCTCCAAGACACAAACCTGAGAGAGATCCCCTAAGAGGGGTGTGTGGTTCCTATCTGAGACAGAGCTGGAACATAGAGATGGCCTCCTCCTTATAGAGAGTTTAGAAGAACTCCAAATGATTCTCTTGTGTAATGTTGTGAGAAAGGAGATCTGCTAAGTTGGACGTGCCTGTGGATGAGCACAAGGTGAACGTGTGAATTCCCATAGAGCTAGGTGCATCATCATCAGACAAAGATGAAGATGATGTATTAGCCTCCTCTGAGAAGATATTTTAGATGATGAAATCCATATGAATCTCCTGTGTAATGCAGTGGGAAAGAAGATCTGTTGAGTGGGTGTGCCTGTGGACGAGCATAGGTGAACGTGATCCTAGTGGTTGAGCACTAGTGAGAGTGGTTCTCCTATGTAATGCAGTGATATAGAGATATGGACATCCCTATGGATGTGCCTATATTGGCTAAGCACTAGTGCATGTATGATATCCCTTGCTATATTGTTCAAGAGTCAGAACTACCTGTAACCCTAATTGTAACGTAAAGGGTACAGGTCAGCCCCACCTTAATGTAGTTGATAATTATTGTAAAAGATAATTAATCTGGTTATTATTAATTATATTGTGAGTTAGAGAGGTCGGTCCTGTTGTGCCAATAGACACTTATGTTGACAGGTCAAGTCTAATATAAGTAAAGGTAGAGTCCCCATTGAGGAATCATATCTTTTGTGTGAGTTTGGAAATTTCAGCAAGTACATATTCTTCGGAAAAGTGTGCACCTCTCTTGGGCGCTAGTCTTCTAGGGTTTACAACACCCTCTTGTGTGCTAGGTTTTCTTGGTGGTGAAGGTATCTTGAAGAATATAGCAAAGGATTTGGTTGGGTTTTCTTCCCTTATTGAGAAGGGTTTCTGAGGATACTTCTTGTGTACTTGTGCTTGGTGTTTCTTCTTGTGATCTTGGTTGCTACAACATAATTGGTTATGGTTTAAGTAAAATGTTAAAATGGAATGAACTTCATGCTTAAGCCTTGTCTATTGAAAAATCAACACATAAATGTTCATTTACGGATGACAACTTTTGTATATACACGTATATGGAAGCACGCATATACGGAAGACGGATTTATAGAAGGTGGCTTCCATATATGCCCATATATAGACGATGCATATACGGATGACGACTTCCATAAATGCGCATATATGAATGACGTGTATATGGAAGATGGCCACTTCCATAATGGTGTCTTCCATATATGCATGCTTCCATAAATGCGCATTTATGGAAGTGGTCAGCGTATATGCGCATATACAGAAGCATGCATATACGGAGGTTGACTTCCATAAATGTGCATTTACGAACGACAACTTTTGTATATGAACATATATGGAAGCATGCATATATGAAAGACGCATTTACAGAAGGTGGATTCCGTATATGCACGCTTTCGTATATGCGCACTTCTGTATATGTTCATATACAGATGATGCATATATGGACGAGGACTTCCATAAATGCACATATATGGACAACGCATATACAAAAGCTAGCCACTTCCATAATGGTGTCTTCTGTATATGCGTGCTTCCATAAATGCACATTTATGGAAGTGGTCAACGTATATGTGCATATACGAAAGCGTGCATATACAAAGGTCGACTTCCATAAATGTGCATTTACGGACGACAACTTTTGTATATGCGCATATATGGAGGCACGCATATACAGAAGATGCATTTACGAAAGGTGGCTTTCGTATATGCGCATATACGGATGACGCATATACGGATGACGACTTCCATAAATGCGCATATACAGATGACAACTTCCTTAAATGTGCATATATGGAAGCACGCATATATGGAAGGTGCATTTGGATTACCGTAAATTTATTCTATATATGCACCTTCTGTATATGCGTGCTTCCGAATATGTGCATATACAGATGATGCATATACGAATGACAGCTTCCATAAATGCACATATATGGATGATGCATATACGGAATATGGCCACTAACATAATGGATTCTTCCATATATGTGAACTTTCATATATGCACAAATACAGACGATGCATATAAATGTGTGTATAAATGTGCATTTACAGACGACAACTTCCTTAAATGTGCATATATGGAAGCACACAGATACGGAAGATGCATTTGGATTACCATAAATTTCTTCTGTAAATGCACCTTCCGTATATACATTGTTCGTATATGCACCTTCTGTATATGCACGCTTTCGTATATGCACATATATGGACAATGCATATCAATGCGCGTAAAAATGTGCATTTACGAATGACAACTTCCTTAAATGTGCATTTATGAAAGATGCATTTGGATTACTGTAAATTTCTTCCATATATGCACCTTCTGTATATGTGTTGTTTGTATATGCACCTTTCATATATGCACGCTTCATTTCTAACTTTCACTTTAAACTCTGGATATCCCTCTACAGGTGCAGGTAGATTCAGGTCTATAGCAACTTGAGGTTTTCTCAATTTGATCCTATATCTTGAAGATAATCCATAGCTATGATCTTCATCTTCAATGCTATCAGAATCTCTGGTCTATGGAAGGTCTGGAATCTGATCTGGTTCTGCAAAAGGATCATCTTTTTCATCATAAACTACACATGTACCTCTAAACATAGATTCAAATTTTGAAGTTGATCTAGTGGTTGTTCTTGTCACGGTCTCCTAGAGTATTGAGCAACCTGTTTTCCCTTTTCTTGTTTCTTCCTCAATTTTTCAGATTCTTTCTCAGTCTTGTGCAAAGAAGGTGTCTCTTCCTATTTCTTGATGCCTATCTTGGAATATTTTGAATTATCCTCTATAATTATAAGATTCTCCTTTTTAATGGATGGATCAAACATGACCTTTGAATTTAATCTAAATTTATTGGCAGCTCTGGTGGAGTTTCTCCTAGGGAATTTAGGCACAGGTGTTGTCTTTTTGCTCTGTTTTTTTCCCTTTTCACTCTTATTACTTGTAGATTTTTGTTTCTTCTTGACTGAGAACTAAACTGGGCTCACAGTATAATCCTCATCCTCATCAATTTCCATCTTTATCTCTAGATTAAGAAATATGTCAATGTCTTCATCTAGTTTATATTTCTTACCTCGACTAGTGGTAGCTTCCTCATGATCTTTACCTACAGGAAAATCTCCAATGGTTTGTTGAGTTTACAACTTCCTCTTGCTATCCAAAGTTACCCTAGTTGTAGGTGATTCTTCTTGATTTAACAGTCTGTTTCTGTTGGACTGATTTCTTCCCTTTGGCTTTTTTTGATTTGGTTGACTGTAAATCGTTTCTTAAAGAATGGATTAGCCAATCCCAAGGTCTCTGGACTTCGTTTAAAGAGGATATTACCAATGTTTTATTTAAACCCTAGTGAAAGAGACTTCCCCTAGCTGTAGTAGGATGGGATTGCACCTTCTTGGAAATTTTAGATAAACTTTTAAGCAGAAAGTAGGGTAAATTGAAAGGATAATCACCATCAATATGAATTAGGAGTCTGATATGTGCCTATGTGGATCACTAAGTGTAGGTTCAGGGTTTTTCAAACCTTTCACATAAGGAACACGTGTGCGTTCCTAGAAATGTACACATTCCTGTGGGTGTGCGTTCTTGCTCACCATGTTGCAACTTTATCACCCACCAAATTCATACACTCACCCTTCAGACAAACCGTATTCTAGTTCTAATTGTGTTTGTTCTCTACTTGGTATTATATTTTTTGTCTAACAACCTTTATCTATATATTCTACAAATTGTCCTCTCATAGGTTGCGTCGATTTTTTTCACTATATTTTGATTTAGAATATTTGAGAAATAATTTTGGTAGGGGGAAGGAGTCTCTGAGATCTCTTATGTGGAGGAATATATCCTCAGGTCAATTTTAGATATTCTCTTATGCTTCAATTATAAGTGTGTCTCTTATATGACAGTCATTGTAAGTTTGGTACCATACCTTTGGGGATTGAGTATCCACATGAAGCCTCTGACAGAGGAAGTCTGTAATGCGCATCTAGGACTTCTTATGGAATAATATTGAATCTTGGGTCTCAAATAATCAATATCCATACTATCAACTTTATCGATTGCTTGTTGGGAGGCATTGGCCGCCACACTCACTTGCAAGCTTGCATTCCTCCCAGGAGCCGTCAGGGCACTCTCTATGG
Organism: Picea mariana; assembly: GCA_032191745.1. Lineage (NCBI taxonomy): Eukaryota > Viridiplantae > Streptophyta > Pinopsida > Pinales > Pinaceae > Picea > Picea mariana. The sequence continues at coordinate 34,674 of JASDQU010755061.1, read as the reverse complement.
TTGCTCTTGCAAATTTTCACGCCTAGGGAGGTTTTCGATTTGAACTTATAGGATCCCTTTCGTTTCATAACTCTTCTCTCCTCTTTTGTCATTTGTCCCTCTCTAGTCTTTGGATGTCGTCTAAGGGTTTATATAACTACATTCGCCATGCATACTTCCCTCTTGAATCTAATACATCTCTTGTTTTAGTTATCTTCTTCTCAATTTCAGACACTTTCGACTTTGGTGTGATTGACTCTACTTATATAATCTCACATATTATCCAACCCCCCATCACCAGCTCGACTTACTCGAGTTTGGTGGTTTTTCTCATTCTTGTTGTTTTCATTTCTTCAAAAAGTAGTCCCAGTGTTCTCTTGTATCTTTGCAATTGGCTTCAAGGAATTCTTCCCACTCTTCCTTCTTTTCTTGCTAGTTTGAGTTTGGTGGAGGATTGGCCAAGAGGGGTTGACATTCGACAATGTCTTTGACTCCCTTTTCTAACAAAAATTTATGCAGTAAGGATGGGACAGTGCAAAGGAAACCACTGTGCAAGTCAGTGTAAAATTTATATTTTACAATTTCGTCTAACGTTCTATCTTTGATTTCTTGTTCTTCAATGCAATCAACGAAGATTCTTTCAAACCACTCATTCAAATTTGTTCTTCCTCCGTTTATTATTTTGAGCATCAATTTTTCATTTGGAGAGAGTTTGCACATTAGGTTGTTCAATGAGATATTCGAATAGTTCCTTTTGGATAGCTTCTATGAATCATTCGTGTGTTTCTAAGAATAACTATGTATGCACTTCTATGATTGTCAATTGGTTCCTTCTTACGTGATTTTTGATGTAATTATTGATTTTGTGCTCCCACCATTCACGTATGTCTTCGAAACCTAACATCAATGTTCTTTTAATTTTATACATGCTCGAGTTTAGAACTACCAGTAGCAGAACTGACGTTGTAGTTTGAGAGTAAGTAGGAGAAGGTTACCAATAGTTCCTTACATAGAGAATCATATGTTACAACATTATATATAATCACACATATACATACATGGAAGCATACACAAGTAATGGGAAAACCATCAATGTTCACTTTATTATATGTATAAAATAACCTTCTTCTCTCTCTATTACATAGCCACACACACACACGCACACGCACCATACAATTTCTTGTTGGTTACATGTCTTAAATACCCAGTAGGTCAACTCTGATTGCCTATTCAACTAACTCCTCTATCTGAATTCTACAGTCGACTAGCAGGTCTAGTCAACAAATCCGACTAACCCCTACAATAGGCACCCTTATTTGGGACTTATCCCACTGGATTCCTCTCTTTACAATGATCTTATTGATCACACTCTCTCATAAAACCTTTCCTAAGGACCCACCCACCCTACTCTTTCCCACCTCTCCCAAATGGCACGCACCCACAACCATTACTTTAAGAGCTGCTTCATTTCCTTGGATAGATCCCATGAGCAAACTAGGAAAGAGATCACTAATATAACCTGTAAATATTTCTATCATAAATTCCTGACTCACCCAAATGGACACCCTCTCTGGCGTTGTGGAAAAATTGACCACACTAATTAATCAATCCCAAGGTCCTATCTTCTCTGTGAAACCTTCACACCAAGAGGGAAATGAATCATCACATTCCATGGCCTTTCATTATAACCCCCTTACCCATGAACTACATCTTCCCAAAGTTGAGGTTAATAAATTTGATGGCTTGAACCCCGAGGGATAGGTCACTCAAATGGAACATTATTTCTCCTTGCATAGAATCACTGATGACTTGATCAAAATTCGTATCAATTTCCTCTATTTGGATCATAAACGATGGCAATGGTGGAAATGTTGTAATAATTCACACAGAGGATTTCTTGATTGGACCTAGTTTGTTGCAGACCTTCATGAACAATTTGACACGAGAACACATCATTTGGGTTGTTTGACCAAGCTTAAATAGTCTAGTACAGTGGAATAATACATCACTTCTTTTGAGCAATTGGATTTCCAAACTCAAGGCATGTCCAACACCTTCTTTTATGAATTCTTTATTAGTGGCCTTAAGGATGACATCTGATCTCATGTCCTAATGTCTCTCCCCCAAACTTGGCTTGCAACTACTCACTGCGCCATGGAAGCATAACATGTAGTTTCTTCCCAAATCATAAATCCATCCTTTATTCCCTATCTTAACCCACCAATCCAACCCCTCCCTCATTCCACTTGATATCCAGTAATTAACCCAGGAAGAAATGGTTGAATGTCAACTTAAGGGTATTTGTTATAACTGTGATGAAAAATATTCTTTGAGGCACAAATATAAAGAGCAAAATCTTTTTATGGCCATTTATAAGGACATTTTTAAGAGGATGGTTATGATTCCCATTTTGAAATGCTTCCCCAGGTCAATGATCCTAGCCCACCCTTTTATCCACCAAAAGTTGAACCTCTTATCTCTATAAATTCTCTCATTGGTATCTCTGCTCCCCAAACCCTTAAGTTAATTGGATATATCAAGCATTAGATTGTCATTATCCTAGTTGATAGTGGCATCACCCATAATTTTATTCATCATTGATTTTCTCAAGAGACCATGTGCTATATATGTGTCATCAATAACTTTCAAATCATGGTTGCTAATGGAGGTTCCATCGAATGTGGGGGTCATTGTGAAAATTTGGACCTATAAATTGGTCATTATAACTTGAAATCCCACATGTTTACTACTGACATGAGCAGTTGAGACATTGTTCTAGGTGTTGAAAGGTTATGCACCCTAGGTCCCATCACCATGGACTTCAATAAATTAACCATGAGTTTCCAACAAGATGGACAACAATACCAACTCCAAGGCATCACGACAGGTTTCCCCAAGATTATTAGTTCACATAGATTGGAGAAACTCCTCAAAAAAGGGAATTCCAACATTATTTCCCAATTCCATGACATTCAAGCAGTTGAGACCCCCTCACCCACTGTTCGTCCCAACTTGCAGTTTATCCTCTCCAAACACCAATCTATTTTTGACAACTCACAAGGACTCCCATCTTCCCATGGCACCCATGATCATTTTATTCCACTTGTCATTGCTATTCTACCTCCAATGTTCACCCTTATCATCCCCCATTTTCCCAAAAAAATGAAATTGAGAAAATTGTTCAACATTTTTTAGCCGTAAGTGCCATCTGTCCTAGTACCAGTCCTTAATATTCTCTCATTGTCATAGTACTCAAGAAAGAAGGTACATGACACACATCTGCCCTGATTTTCGATCCCTCAACAAAATTCTAGTATTTAGAGTCATTGTAAATTTCATAGGCCACAGTAAAAGTATCCTTTTGGTAGGAGTTCAATTAAATGGATTTCATGTTTTCTATGTAGCACTTCTTGTTAATTTTCCAAGTATGGATTTTTCACCATCTTATGTTGGTTTCAACTTAAAGTTGGATGGAGGAAACTATGAAAATGATGAATATAAGCATCTAGATACTATACCATAAAATTGGTGTTCCCTTTATTGTTGTGGTGCTTCCAGTCATATTTGATTTTGTAAGTCACCTCTCAGACTAGATGTTTTCACATTGCTAGGTCAATGTACCAAATCACATCAATGGCACAATTCCTTCTATAATATATTTCAGCCATTGTGGCCTTTCAACATGTTTTTGGATGTCCCATGATTTAACACTCTTCATGTGCTCTTCACCTAGGTTATTCTCATTCACCTTGAAGACGAATCTTAACAAGTCTTGAAAAGTGATATTTTCTCTCGATTTGTTAGGAAACCAACAAGAAACATAGTAATGGATGGCTTAGAGACTACTAGAGTAAATTGTCAATAACAAAGTTTTTTTACATCTTATCTAGGTATTATTCCCACATAAGAGTTGAAGAAAGTCTCATCCCAAAATGGATACCAAAATATCTAATAATTTCACCTATACCTTTATGAATTCAATCAACAATTATTCAAACATAGTGATATTTACCATTAATCCAAAATCATATTTATGATTACTAATGACAACATTTAAGGTGATGGATTTCACTAAGTTTTGATCAAAACTTACTAAAAGGATGCAAATGTAAACAAAAAGTAAAGAAACATGAAAAAACTATATGTTTATCTGTGGAAGATCTAAATCTCAACTACACAAATATCATAACCTCTTTCTTTAACCCACCCAGTTCACTTCTTGTTTATTTTAGAATCAATTGGATTAGACCTTCACTATAAAATGGAAAAACTTAAGTTCTTAAACCATTTTATAAAGATTATATAGATAACCACATACGATTTAAATTTATTGATTTTTTTTGTTTTTAATTTTATTTAAAAAGTATATAAAAATATCACTCTTAATCATCTTAATCAAGTAGCTTTATCAAATTTATATGGAATTCCATTCAAACTTGGTAATTCAATTTTATTTTAAAAACCAACCCAAGAATCATGGAAAAATGTCTCCACATGATCTTATAAATTTCACATTAGAATCCATCCAAAATTAATGACTTGCAATTTTCTTCATTTTATTTAAAAGTGGGAAAAACCCTCTCCATTTTAGGTTTAGAACATTTCTTCTTGTATTAATTGAAAAAAAAAATTCACGAAATGTTTAAATTGAAGGAAACTAATTACTAACATTTTACTATTTTTCAATGAAAAAATGTATTATTATTGTTTCGTGAAAAGAAGAGCCCAAAGCTCCAAAAACACTTTTCATACATGTCATGATAAAATGACTCCATGTATTATTGAATTTTAAAAAATTGAAAGGAAATTAATAATAGCTAAGGTAACATAGTGAGAAAACCTATCATAACTAAGTTGTCAATGAGTAGTGAGACAATCATTACTAAACTCATCTATCATTGTATTTCAATCAAAACTACATCACATGGAATAACCCAATGATAAGAGAGAAATATAACAACTATATCATCTTAAAAAGTTTTGTATAATTATCTTTTTAAAAATTATAATAAAATAAAAAAATTATAATAATATAAATTTATTTTAATTTTAAATTTAATAAATTTATAAAAAATTTAAAATAAAATTTATTTTAATTTATAATTATTTAAATTTTGATAAATTTAAAAATAAATCCCTTTCTCCAATTTACTATATAATAAACTCACATGTATCCCAATTTTAACAAGTGTTGTGTGGCAGCGTAGTCCCTGCCAAGATGGAATGTGAATAAATGTGACTGACTACAGACAAGTGGGTAGGAAGCTGAAGAACACGTGGTTTCCATGCACAAGATATTATTCTCGAATTAGATTTTTCTCGGAATTTATCAAAGATTATTAAGAGTTACAAGGTTCATGAATAGCATAAATTATACATATGAAATATGTAATTTTATAAAGTAGATATTTACTTTTATACATACGAAATATGTAGTTTTATAAAGTACGGGGATGAGATTTTATAGAGCATGCACGCAGCCCACTCATTCCATACTTAGGCATTTTTTGGATCGCGGGTTCTCAGGGTGGCGGGCTAAAAAATGGTTTTTTTTTGTTCTGTGCCCTACAAATAGCACCGAGAGTTTCGCGATATACAAATTGAGAATTGGACTTGCGGACTATTTGAATTTTAAAGGCACAGTGTCCAAGAAATTTAGCATTTCCAAATTAGTTATGTTTGCATACATTTTACATATGCTTCTGGACAAAAACAGATAAAAATAGTAGTTACCTTTGTTACATAGGTTCGCGAACAAAAGCATAAATAAATTAGGATTCTTGAAGTAGTTTTCTTTAAAAGAAGGGCTGCTAGACACAAGAAAATGAAATTTATGAAATTAAAGGTTCGTGGACAGCATAAATTATACATATGAAATATGTAATTTTATAAAGTAGATATTTATTTTTATACATACGAAATACGTAGTTTTATAAAGTATGGGGATGAGATTTTATAGAGTATGCACGCAACCCCCTCATTCCATACTTAGGCATTTTTTGGATCGCAAGTTCTCGGGGTGGCAGGCTAAAAATTGGGCTTTTGTTGTTCCGTGTCCTACAAATAGCATCGAGAGTTCCGCGATATACAAATTGAGAATTGGACTTGCGGACTATTTGAATTTTAAGGGCATCGTGTCCAATAAATTTAGCATTTCCAAATTAGTTATGTTTGCATATGTTTTACATACACTTGTGGACAAAAACAAACAAAAATAGTAGTTACCTCTGTTACATAAGTTCGCGGACAAAAGAAGAAATAAATTAGCATTCCTGAAGTAGTTTTCTTTAAAAGAAGGGTTGTTGGACACAAGAAAATGAAATTTATGAAATTAAAGGTTCCTGGACAATATAAATTATACATATGAAATATGTAATTTTATAAAGTAGATATTTACTTTTATACATACGAAATATGTAGTTTTATAAAGTATGGGGATGAGATTTTATAGAGTATGTACACAACCCCCTCGTTCCATGCTTAGGCATTTTTTGGATCGGGGGTTGTCAGGGTGACGGGCTAAAAATTGGGCTTTTGTTGCTCCGTGCCCTACAAATAGCACCGAGAGTTCTGCGATATACAAATTGAGAATTGGACTTGCGGACTATTTGAATTTTAAGGGCATTGTGTCCAAGAAATTTAGCATTTCCGAATTAGTTATGTTTGCATACGTTTTACATATGATTCTGGACAAAAACAAATAAAAATAGTAGTTACCTCTATTACATAGGTTCGCGGACAAAAGCATAAATAAATTAGCATTCCTGAAGTAGTTTTCGTTAAAAGAAGGGTTGTTGGACACAAGAAAATAAAATTTATGAAATTAAAGGTTCCTGGACAACATAAATTATACATATGAAATATGTAATTTTATAAAGTAGATATTTACTTTTATACATACAAAATATGTAGTTTTATAAAGTATGGGGATGAGACTTTATAGAGTATGCACGCAGCCCCCTCATTCCATACTTAGGCATTTTTTGGATCGCGGGTTGTCAGGGTGGCGGGCTAAAAATTGGGTTTTTGTTGTTTTGTGCCCTACAAATAGCACCGAGAGTTCCGCAATATACAAACTGAGAATTGGACTTGTGGACTATTTGAATTTTAAGGGCATCGTGTCCAAGAAATTTAGCATTTTTGAATTAGTTATGTTTACATATGTTTGACATATGCTTCTAGACAAAAAAAAAAAGAAAAAAATAGTAGTGGTGTCTGTTACACAGGTTCGTGGACAGAAGCAGAAATAAATTAGCATTCTCGAAGTAGTTTTCTTTAAAAGAAGGGCTCCTGGACACAATAAATTGAAATTTATCAAATTAAAGGTTCCTGGACAACATAAATTATACATACCAAATATGTAATTTTATAAAGTAGATATTTACTTTTATACATACGAAATATGTAGTTTTTATGAAGTATGGGGATCAGATTTTATAGAGTATGCATGAAGCACTAATTCCATACTAAGCCAGTTTTTGCATCGCGGGTTCTTGGGCTGGCACAACTGAAAAATGGCTCTTTGTTGTTCTGTGGCCTACAAAGAGCACCCAGAGTTCCGAAATATACAAATTGACAAGCGGACTTCCGACTATTTGAATTTTAAGGGTGTATGTGGCAAGCAGTATGAAGGACAGGTGGTAAAGATAAAGTAGCGAACACAATTTTATGACATTTATATAAAATAATAATAAAACGTGTTACATATTCTTGTAAATTTAAAGAAACATGTGTGTGTGTGTGTGTGTGAATTATGATATCTCATATTTGAGTGAGTGATTTATCGCATAGTTAATTTGTGAAAATGACTAGGCAGGGAAAAATATGCATCAGAAAAAAAGAGAATCGAAATCAAATAAACATAATGCCTTCACATTCAACATAACTGAAGATAAAAATCTGGGAACAAATAAATATATAAGGAGAAAAAAGAATAGTTTTATTTGGAATATATGAAAAAAAAAATACTTTGTTACATATTCCTGGAAATTAGAAAGTGTTTCTCATGTAAACTGGGATTGGGCCCTGCATGGACCATAAGAGAAATATGTACAAGAAATAGGATTGTCGGACACGTTAGAAGATGATGTGGGACACGTTAGAGTATAGTACCTGAAAAGTAGAAATGGGAAGATATCAATCTTTTGGTATTAATTTATATTCAAAAAAGGTGGAATAACTGAATTGATAAAGAAAGCAGTATGAGTATACTATACACTTACAAGAATGATACATATAAGTAATTTTGGTATTTGCTTGTTGATGCCTTTCCCCGTTGATTTTCGTCGTCGGCTCGCTCGTATAGCTGGATTGTTAAAGAAAGGATTTATAGCAATGTTCCATATAAGTAATTTTTCTATTTGCTTGCTGATGCATTTCCATGTTGGATTTCATCGGTGACCGAGTTGAAGTTCTCTTCAATATAGCTTCTCAAGGGGGAAATGTTGATGTCATTCCAGATTTGAATGCTAAAAAGCACATTTTCTAATTCTCTTATATCAATAGAAAGACTACACAGAGACTAATGAATGTCTCCTTTTTGTACCGAATAGCGGACTAGCCAGTTGTCCACGTGTTCTTTGTGATATTCAAGAATCTTGTAAAACTTTTCTAGAGACAAGGCCTTAAAATTATCAACTTCTTTATCGAGAGCTTGCTTGGTTAACACGAACGGATTGATGATTAAGATGGGGTCCTAGAAGTCGTTTGTCCTTCCGACTAAGTCTATGTTGGTGAGCTTTGTGACTAA